>PVLD010004030.1:0-132169 GCA_004027595.1 Dinomys branickii
CTAAATTTGCATGTCTGTATATGGGTCCATACATCTACAATTCGAAGATATCAATGGATAAAGCAACAACTACTGTTGAGACCATATCTCCTTGTCTATAGATTAGTTGTGATTGTACTATTTTCTATGATAATGGGTGTCTGTTTGTCAATATGTTTTTGTACTTTTATGTTTCTAAAATAAAAAAAAATAAAAAAAATAAAAAAAAATAAAAAAAACTGGCTTTTAGCTTGCTCTCACTTTTGTTTGTATTGACATGAGACCTAAAATTAACTTTAAAGTGTATAAATGGGTGGCATTTAATACAGTCACAATGTTGTGCCACACCACCTCTATCTACATAGTTCTAAAATATAGTTATCATCGCCAAAGGAAATTTTAACCCATAAAGCGGTCACTTCCTATATCTTCCCTTAAATGTTTTCTGTTTTTTCCTTTGTGGATTATCATTCTGGATTTTTCATAATATGTGACCTTTTATGTCTGACTTCTCTCACCATATTGTAAAGGTTTATCCATATCACATCATTTCATCATTCCTTTTCATTGTTGAGTAATTCTATGGCACACATACCAGTACCACATCTTATTTACCTATTCATCAGTTGATGGATATTAGGACTATTTGCACTTTTTGACTATTGTGAACAGTGGTGCTATGAATTTCTGCACTGTATACAGGTATTTAGGTGTTTTCAATTCTATAGAGTATATATCATGGTGGAATTGCTGGGTCATATGATAATTCTATTTTTGACTTTCTGAGGAATGATAACTCTTTTCACAGTAGCTGCACCATATTAAATGCCTATCAGTAACAAAAGATGGTTTCAAAAATTTCTCCCTATTTCTACCAGCACTTTTTATTATCTTTTTTATTATGATTACTCTATGAGGTACATTCCATTCTATGAGGAGCTTTTCCATTTCTGAAAAAAAATAAAGGCACTTGTATTTTGTTAGAGATGGGCTGCACTGTATCCATAAACTGATCTGGAGAGTACTTCCATTTTGACAAATTAAATCTTCCAATCCAAGAACACAATATTTATTTCCTTTTCTTTAGGTCTTCTTTACTTTTAACAATATAGTTTTCACTATAGAATCTTCTTCTTTATTAGTTAAAATTATTCCTGAATATTTTATTCTTTTGGATGCTAATGTAAATCAAACTGTTTCCATTTTCGAAGCGTTCATTGTTGGTGTATAGGAACACAGTGTTTTTTGCATGTTGTGCCTTGTAGCTTTGCTGAGTTAGTTATTAACTTTAGTAGTTTATCTGTAAGTTCTTTATATTTTCTATATGCCTGTAAGATCAGGTAATGTAGAAATGCTAAATGTAGGATCTTGCTAAATGTAGGATCTTGTTGTGATCCTACATGTAGGATCACATTGCTAACGTAGGATCTTGTCTGTGAACAGAAATAATTTTTATTTTTGCCATTCCTATTTGGGTCCTATTTATTTTTCTTATTTAATTGTTGTGGCTAGAATTTATAATACAGTGTTGAAAGACAGTGGTGAGAGTAAGCCCCTCTATTTTATTGCTGATCTTAAGGGAAAAGGTTTCAATCTTTCACCACAAGCTATGAAAACAAAAACAAAAACAAAAACAAAAAACCCCCTCTGGGTTTTTCATAAATGCCTATTATCATGTCAAGTAAACTTCATCTTCATCTTTGAAAGCCATCATAACTGGGTATTGAATTATGGACTGACAGTCTCTTCCTTCTGATGTCAACCTATTGACTTCAGACTTCTAGAAAGAAATCTGCTGTAGTTCTATCTTTGTTGTTCTGTATCATACTTTTTTAAAATCTGGATTCTTTTAATTTTTACTCTTTCTCACTGGCTTTCAAAAGTTGGATGATGGTGTGTCTTTGTACGGTTTCACTGATTTTTTCTGCTTGGGGTTCCCTGAGCTTGGATCCACAGGTTTTTTATAGTTAATTCTCAACAATTATATATATATATATATTTTGCTTCCATTTCCCTCACTCCTACATTAGGATATATAGCAATACCTGAGATAATTTTTGGTTGTTACAACTAATTGATGCCACTGGCACCTAGTGAATAGGAATCAAAGTTGCTGCTACGTGTCTCATAATGCACAGGATAGCCCTCCAGCATACTGAATTTTTCCAGCCTAAAGTATCAATGGTTGAAGGTTGAAAAACTCAGCAAGTACCTAGCATTTTAGCTATTATTTAAATTTTTTTTCTGTCTGCTCTCATTTTTTAAATTTTTTTCTGGGATTCTGTTATATTCATGTTATACTGCTTGATATTTTCTATAGCTAAGTGGGTTCTCTTCATTTATTGTTCAATCTTTTCATGCTCTGTGCTTCAGTTTGATTGGCTTCACTTGCTAAATCTTCATGTTCACTGATTTTATTGTATGCAAGGTCTAATACATTGTTAATGCTATACAGTACATTTGTTACTTTGGATAAGTATATTTTTCTGTTTCCAGAATTTCCACTTCAATTTTTCTGTATCTTCCATTTTATTGTTTTCTAGAACATATGGGGTGTGATTGAAAAGTACAATGAATATTGTTTTAAAGTTATTACATTAAAAAGACATATTTCCATTAATCTATTTTCTCCTTGAAAATCTACCCATTTCACACATGCTCATTCCATAATTCTTGACACTTTATTTTTTAAAAAATTAATTTTATTGGTACATTTTAGATATATGTAATAATAAGTCATCAGAGGGGATTTGCACCTGTGTATGACGTATCTTTATTCTTTTTTCCCAGTCCCCTTCCCTCCTTCTTGCCACGTTCTAAAGCAGTTCTGGAGTCCTTCTTTGTGAATGTCTTTAGTTGCACTTTTGTAGCTGTCTCAATGTCTTGACTTGATTCAAAATGTTTACCTCCCACACTCACTGTGACTTTCGGTAAAAGTCAGAAGTTGCACTGTGCCAGATGCAGCGAACAAGGTAGATGAGGATGTACCATAATGTTTTTATGAGTCTGCCTTTTTGTTAGATGCCATGTGGCAGCAGCATTCACCCTATTTTTGATCATACATTGTAAAGATATGAAGGAAAACTTACAGAAATTCTTTAGAAAGTGGCAAGAATGATCTGATAAGTGAATTTGAAGTGAAGGAGCATATTTTGAAGGAGATTAATAGCAATGTGTCTTTTACTATGTTTTTTATATTTAAACATTCACAATATATTTTGATCTATTTGCATAAAACATCTGTAATAGGTGTTTTCAGGTCTTTGTTACTCTGGTATGTTAACCTCTCCATCATTTCTGTATTTGCTTTGACAGGTTTTTCTCCTGGGTCACATTCTCCCGCTTCCCCCCCAAAAGACTTTTACTCTAACCCACACATTTAAAATTTTACACTCTTATTTACTGGTTTTGTTGTGTTCCTTTCAATTATGTTGGGCAAGTTAAGTTACTTGGAACTAATTTGGTTCTTTTGAGGCTCATTTTTAAGCTTTGTTAAAGTAGGAGAAGAGTAGCCCTTAATGTGGGGTTTAATTTAGCCCCATTAATGAAATGAAATTCTTCTGAGGTATCTACTGCATGTTCATTATCAGGTTTTATTTCCACTTTGGTAACAAACAAACAATTCTTAGGCCTACATCAGAGACAGGGTCGTGTGACCTCATACTGCTTTGTTGTACTTGTTTCCTTTGTCTGTTAGTCTCCTTTCATACATGTATAGACTGTTATTCAGCCAAAGAAATCAATTTGCAGATCTCTGGAACTCTAGGCAGGGATGTCCTCGCTAGGATTTGGCCCTGAAAATAATAGTTCAAATCAGGGAGACTGTCAGGCAACTTTGATTTCTCCTCTCTGCACTATACCTTGGAAATTGATTCCAGGCAATAAACTTAGGCACTGCAGGGTTTAGCTTGTTTGCATCCTTTCTCTTAAAATTTTATACTGCTTACAGTAACATCTAAAAATTACTTTTGTGTCAAATAATTTCATCCATCTACCTGGTTTTCTTCTTGTTTTAAGGCAAAAGAATAAACCTTTTACTCCACTATCCCTATTACTCCACTATGCCTAGGAGCAGAGGTCTCACAAACATTAATTGTACAGCCAGAAAAATATTGATTCAGTAATGTAATATACTTACCCATTAATTGATAGTTGCATATTTATTTTTACTTTTAAATTCATAAAAGATATAATGATACATAAAATATGAGTACATGTTACGGTTTTTGTCTCCATGTCTCCCCAAAGCCTCATGGAGTCATGGATTGAGCTTCTAGAGTTTACGATTGATCCATAGTCCAATGCGGGGATTATGGGTGTGAGTGCTACACCCACCCTAGGGTGGATGGTTTGCACACAATGTAAGAAAGGGGAAAAGCCTTGCTCTCTGCTGCGTCTCCCTTCTTGCTCTTGTTGCTTTTGCTATTTTCTGCTGCCATGAACTGTTGCTTTCTGCCATGTGTCGCCCTGCCTTGGAGCCATCCAAGTATGGACTAAAATCTCCATGAACTGTGACCTAAATAAACCTTTCCTTCCTTAATTTTGGGTGTCAGGTATTTTGTCTCAGCAAGGAGAGAAAAGTAACCAGACAGTACATAAGTTTAAGTTTTGGAAAAATCTTTAAGGAAAAAATTGACCCCATAATTTGATTATGATGTATTCCAAATATATTCTTTCTTCCCAGGATTTGTTCCTCTTTCTAAATTAACTGGACAAATACATACATTAGAATGGTATAACAACTTTCTTGGGGACAAAAAGATTCTATCTTAGGCACAAATAATATTTCAAAAATAATCTATTATCAGATGAAATTCAAAATAAAACTACCAAAAATGCATTAATTTTCCTTTCTATTGATTTCATCTACCAGAGTGGTGAACTCTTTGGCTACGTTATGTTCTTGATTTCCACTCTGATGAAATACCTCTCACAAAGGTTTTAGAAGTTTATTTCATTTCTTTCTACTCAATCCATTCAGTTATTTTTATGTTGCATCAGCAGTTAAAGGAATACAGCCCAACTTGGCAGCCAAAAGGATAAAATTTGCCAATTCTTATACTTGCCTCAGGCTATATTATCTGAGACACCAAATTGCTTCTTTGCTCAAAGAGGAAAGATAAGTTGCTGGCTGAATCTTTATCACTTGATTCAGATTCCACCTTAGTTTCAGGGTCAAGATTTCAAACTTTTATGAAATTTTCTTTTCTATCTGAAAAAAGTACCTACTTCAAATATTATCAAGTAAGTTACACAGAGAAGCTTTCTTGTTTTCATGTGCCCCCTTTTTCAGATTCTTTTTCTCCTAGCTTGTTTTATTTGTTCCTAGGTCTAACTTTAGGACTGTGTAAATTAACTTCTCTGTTTCACCTTCCTTGTTTGTGAAAACAGGACTAGTACCTAGGTAATATGCTCACTTTGAAGATTTAAAAACAATAATATGTAAGTAGAACAGTGGCCAGCACAAAATGGACATTATATGAGCTAACTGACATATGAATTATTAGTTAAAATACAAGCATTTCTCCAAGCAATAGGGTCTTGGCAATACAAATCCGAGATGTTCTAATGTACAGACTTAAAATATTAAACCATAAATCTTTGTGTAATACAGCAACTCTAAACTTTTCATTATTCTGATAAAATAAGAATAAACACTCAAAACAAACCAACCCGAACAACTTAATATCTCTCTCTCACAAGAAAAAAAATAGGTAAGGAATATTTTTCTCATGTTTATATTATCCAATTTTAACTTCACAACAATTCTGTATAGCTAGTATTACCACTGTACTTGATTTATCGTAAGCCAGATATCATTAACTATAAAGAGCACCATATTTTCTGTAATGAAAGGGGAAACAAATAAATACATCAGTAATTTTAAGATATATCCAGGTTTCAAAAATGCTAAAAACTTAAATTCTGCCTTAGCTTTGATGAAATACATATCCAATTTAATATCAGAAACCTGAAGAGGGGTGAAGTACACAAGGCCACCTAGGGGCAGAATTGGGATTCAAACCAAGAACCTTTGGTATACGAAGCTTGAGGGTTTTCTCTTAAGATGTATAGTACTGTCTTTCCAATTCTCTTTGGAAACCATTACTGTGCAATGCCAATATGCTGAAGAAAATTTTTGCTGTTTCTTAAGTGTATACTTTTTAACTATCTCAATTAGTTAAAGAGAAAACTTTAAAGTTAAAATAAACATTTAAATTTTGAGGTTAATTTATTATAAATCACGTACAATATAATTAACAACCTAATGCTGCAGTTCTAAACCCTTAAAAACAACTTTTCTAATAATCCTTTAACATATTCAACTGTTTTCTTCTTGAAACATGATCTTTCATTTCTACAGAAAAGAATGCTGATATCATTTCATTGATTATATCATTAAGTACAGTAAAAATTAAACTTTACTATGGTACTACTGTTAGTTGCTATTAATAGTAATATTTATAGAATTTCTCAAAACAGGTAAATTCCATAAATATGTTTTTAATCTTAATTTTAGAAATATTACATAAATGCTTAACTTGGTAATGGGAAATTATTTTTGAATAAAAGGAAAATAAAATAAAAAATAAATGGAAAGAATGTAAATAATGTGTACAAGTAGATATTTTTTCCACTCTTTGAATTTCAGGCTTTCCAAAGGCATTTTTTATTTATTTGGTTTTTATTTTGGTTTTTTAAGAGTGTGCGTGCGTGCGTGCGTGCGTGCGTGTGTGTGTGTGTGTGTGTGTTTTGGTACCTGGAATTGAACTCAGGACCTCATGCTTGCCAGGCAGGTGCTATACCACTGAGCTAAATCCCCAGCCCTTAGTATATATATTGCATGTACTTTCTAATGAAAGTACAGATTTTCTTAATGAAAAAAACTGAAAAGCACTTTTTATTTTTAACCAAATGCTTGAATCTGTGCTGCAAAAGTGTATGAGACAACTTTTCCACATAATAATATGACTTAATAGGTAATCAGATCATGAGTACAAGCTGATAATAATAAGATATTTGAAGTTGGAGGTTTATACATTATACATTTGTAGTTACTTATACATTTGTACTGAAAAATGTTCACACCTATAGTAAGTTAAAAATTCAACTTGAAACAATGAGCAATGGATTTTTAACTAACTTTATGAGGATACCAAAATCACCTAAGATAGTAAAACTGTAGCGAAACAGGCATTACTACTTATATAGTATAAAATGACATTATGCTTTTGGAAAGCATATAGCTATCCTACCAAGATCCATAAAAATGTCAGCACACTATTCATAATTTTCACCCATAACACAACTTTTGAATATTATAAGGACAAAACCATACTCTTTAACTATAATGACTTTGGATGGCATTCAACCACAATCCTTTCTACTGCTCAACTTTACCTAAAATTAATGTTCTTGAATTTTTAAGATCAGGATACGTTTTTGCATCTATGTATTCTTTCCTGTTTTCATTTTCGCCCGAGATACTTTCAAGTAACTTGACTCTGGTACCCTCTTTTATGATTCTTTTTTGTTTTTTCATTTTGTCATTTTTCATCCTTGTTCTACTTGATTTTTATTAATTCCCAGCAGACTGCTCTCAGTGCTAGATTTTCTTTGTACAGGACAAAAGCTTTGGCTAGTCAATTTTAGAAGCTTAAAATCTCAGGCAACTCTACAGAATCTTACAATGGGCCCTTACACTCAGCCATGAATAGAAGTATGGGAAAGCTTGCTAAGCTTTACATATATATTGGCTATTTTAGGTTTTGTCATTCTCAGGACACTAAGGTTCCCCAATGCTTTTTTCTTACTTCCTCATACAGAGACAGTAATGCTACACAAATTTTAAAGTTGTTGGTGGTTATCACTGTTGGTGGTTTATTCTCTTTTTCTCTGATCAACTAGATTTGTTACAGACATTACCCAAGAACTTTTGGTTATGCTATAGTGGTTATTCTGCTTAAGGAAGCATGTGGGAATATTCAAAACTATGCTACAGCATTACCATTTTCTCATCAACACCGCACAGATTTTTGACAGAATGTATCAAAACTAAGAATAAGAATACAGAAAAGAATAGATGAGTACTGCTAAACTAAGTGTTATTTCCAGCCCTTACACCTCCATGCAGTTATGTTAGTTAGGTGCATGATTTCCTAACGGAGGTCTAGAGACTGAATAGTAAAGTAATAAAAGTTTAATGAACATGTAATTTGTGGCTTAACACAGTCTTTTGAATACTAGTGAATATTATTTCAACATTTTCATCGGTTCCCACACTGTGAATCCCAACCTTTCAAAGGAGAATTCTCAAAATCTCGTGTCTTAGATTCTCTTTACAGATATGATGTGCAGGCCCATGTTCTAGATTCCAAGTAGATAGCTACTTGGACATAGAATAGAGCAACATGTCATTGACCCATACCCCCAATGTGTTTGACATGATCCTCATACCAACAAAAGTAGAGACTCTTATAAGAGAGACCTGGGCCCAAGAGATGGCTCAGCAGTACGGTGTTCGCCTGGCAAGTGCAAGGTCCTAAGTTCAATTCCTGGTACGCAGGCCCCCCCGCAAACAGGTAATTAAGGAAACCAAACTTACACGAATTCATATTTAAGCATACAAAGAGTACTAATGTTATCAGAAAAATTCACAAATGGAAATCCGTATTACTTCATTGATGTACAACTTTCTAAAAATAAAATTATAGCTTTATCATTGCTACTTTTAAAAATACCAATTTATTAACTCATCTGATATGAAAACTTATTTTCATATCAGATGAAAACATTCAAAATACATGCAGAAATTAAAGTTATTTTCATTTTGATGTTAACTTTAGGCTTTTGCAAATATTCTTTATCAGATTAAAAAAATTCCCTTAAGAGCTGTTGAGAGTTTTTATGATGGATGTGTAATAAACTTTGCCAAATTTTTTTCACTTGGCCTAAATGGTAATATATTTTTTCCTCCTTTTTTCCTGTTAATATTGAAAATTACCCTATTTTCCAAAGTTAAACTGCCCTTATGTTGCTAGAATTAATTTTATTTCATCAAGTTCTTCCACTTTCCAATTAATTGGAGAGTATCAAAAACACACACAATGAATGTGACTATTTCCAGCAAGAGTCCAAATAAATATTTTATAACATTATACTATAACAAAAGTTTATTCAATATTCAAGTATTGAATAAAAGATCTTGGAAACTTAGAAACATCAATAATATAGTAAAAATAACAAACTTTTCCTATTGCTTTTATATATGGGAGAGAGGAGACCTAGGAGAATACTAGGGATTAAACTGCACTGAGCAAAGTTTGGTTAGCTGAAAATTCATTTGTGTAGAATACAGTCATGCATCCACTTTCTTAAATACTGTGGTCAGCACTGAAAGTTATATTAGCCAAAGTACCTGGTATGAAGACATTTAATATTACCAGGGATTTAGGACACTGCCATATAAAACAGATAAGGAGCAATGTAAGACAAATTTCGGCAAATATTAAAATGTACACCATGTGTAATAAATGTGTCTGATTTACAAGAAGGAAGAAGTTAGAGTGGACTTCATAGACTAAACTAGAATTGGGACTTCCAGGAAGATGGCAGAGCAGCAAGCAGCAAAAAATCAACCTCTCCAAGATTCAGAATCTGGACACTACAAAGTAACAACTTGGGGAACAAAAGAAGGAGAGAAGTGGACTTCTGGGGCCCAACAAGGATCTGAAGGGAAAATTGGAGCCCACGGAGAAAGTGAAAAGACATACCTCAAAACAAGGGGAAATCTGTACTTTTTTCCTGGCTCTTGGCTCACGGTGTGAGAAAGGCAGAACTAAATGTATAGAGAAACAGTGAAAGCAGGTGACTCCAGAGGCCTCCGGGGAGAAATGCACCAGTGGGATGCAGCAGTGATTGTGGTGCGCTGTAATAGCTAGTGAGTGATGCCAGTCCAAATGACTGCTGTATCTCCTGTAGACAGTGCTTGGTTGGATACTATTTTAGGGAGGGACCAACTGAACCTGGTCCTCAGAGCAGCCATGGGTTGTCTGTATCTCAGGGTTTCCAGGGTTAAAAACCACAGTGACTGGGTGAGGGACAAGGTCAGTGAGCCACGGCCAGGCTGGCAAGAGATACTCAAAGTGTTACAAGCTAAACAACTCAGAGCCTAACCCCAGAACCAGAGGCCAGGATCAGGCCAACTGCACCCTCATAATAATCCTACTGCATCCTTGCTAGGATTATCCATCATGGATCTGGGCTCTGACTACCTCCTTTGTCTACCAGTGAGAGCAGAGTCATGTCCAAAACTGGACACTACTACAAAATTATAGACACCAGAAGATAACCACAGACATAAAATCATAGAGAAAACTTTTTTCTCTTCATTTTTGGTATTTATTTTTTTGGGAGGTTGGTTGTTTTGTTTTGTTTTTTGAGACAAGGTCTCAGTATGTAGTGCAGGCAGGCCTTGAAATAACTTAGGAAGCCCAGGCTGGCCTTGAACTCAGTGTGATCTGCCTCAGCTTTCTGTATGCGGGGGATACAGATGGGGAGCACCATGTGTGATGGGGGTTTTATTTTTGTTTTGTATGAATGTGCATGTTATTTTTACTTTTTGTTTTGTTCTTGTTTCTTTTTTTCCTTTCTTTCCCTCCTGTCTTCTTCACCAGTTTCCTGAGGCTTGTGTAATCTTCCTTTGTCCTTTAGCCCTGCCTCTAATTTTTCTTATTCTCTATTTTTCCTTCACTTTTAAATCTTTTCCCCTTAGGGTATATCATTCTATGGAGGATATATTTACTGTATATAATTTTCTCATTTGTCTTACATTTTGTTATAGAACTATAAATCTTCTACCTATGATTAAAGGTGACAAATGAATAATTATCATGGTTGGTCATTTTCCAGTCTATGCTTGATGCTATTGTTATTACTGATTATACTAGTTTAGCCAAGGTGACATGATTGTGATCAACTGATCTTCCTTATATGCCAATACCTAGATTGTCTTGGGGTCATAAACAATATTATAGTCCCATACCAAAAAACTGGGTGCTAGGTCAAACATGCTGCAATCTTTCATCCCTAATAAACTGAAGAGGCAGGAAAAACCTGGGAGAGGCTCAAAAGACAAATGCCAGCTATACCTAGAAAACATCTCTGAAAAATAGTCATTTCCTAAGGAGGTCTCAATACTAGTAATAAAGCTACCTACTACAAGCAATTTACAACCCTCAATGCAGAAAACAAACAGTAACAACAAAAAAATAGAAAATGAGAAAGCACAGACGCAAGATGCAACCTATAACCCACAACTCACCCAAGGCAAATCAAAGGGACACTGAGGTAGAAGAAATCAAAAGCCACCTGGCTGAATTTTATGAAATGGTAGCAGCAGAAGTAACAAAACATGAATAAGTCTCTTGGCATAACTAAAACAGGGATAACTAAAGAAATGAAAAACATAGTGAAGGAAATGATTAGTGAATCTAGAGTAGATACAGATTTAAAAAAAAATAAAGGAGCTTCAGAAAGACACAGAAACATGAATGCCCAACACAGAAGAGAAATGGATTCC
The DNA here is from genome assembly GCA_004027595.1 of Dinomys branickii. Classification (NCBI taxonomy): domain Eukaryota; kingdom Metazoa; phylum Chordata; class Mammalia; order Rodentia; family Dinomyidae; genus Dinomys; species Dinomys branickii. The sequence continues at coordinate 11,561 of PVLD010004030.1, forward strand.
ATAAAACAGACTCAAACAGAAGAAATAGCAGAAAACAGTCCAAGCATGGGAAAAGAATTTGACATGTAGAAAAGTGAGGCATATAGAGTTCCAATTAGCCATGATTAGAAAAAAACTACACCTATGTATGTAATACTCAAGATTCCAGGAATTCAACACAAGAACAGAGTATTAAAAGCTGTTAGATAAAAAGAAGCAAATCACCTATAAAGGAAAAACTATCAGAATCAAAGCAGACTTCTCAACACAAACTCTTAATTCAAGGAGGGCTTGGCATGAGATATTTCAAGCCCTAAAAGATTTCTAACCCAGACTGATGTACTTCAGAAAACAACCTTGCAAAATTAATGGAGAAATAAGATACTTTCTTCAAGTGTATCTTAAGAAATTCATAATTTAAAGAAATGAATTAACTGACAAACCAGCACTCCAAAAAAAAGGATATAGAAAATGACAATAAAGACAAGAATTCCAAAAATCCCAATAGAATGAATCCACCAGGCAAGGCAAGCAATTAAACAGAAGGAAAAGAAAGGGAATCAACAGCAGGAAATTAATATGTTGACAAAAACAAGTCAATACCTATCAGTTTTAACTATCAATGTGACTGGTCTCAATTACCAATCAAAAGAAACAGACTGGCAGAATGGATCAGAAAACAAAATCCAATAATATGCTCCATACAAGAAACACATTTAACTCAAAAAGGAACTCACAGACTTAAAGTCAAAAAATGTTTTCATGTGGAATTATTTTCAACTGTGTAAAGTCTTTGAAAAATTACATAGAGCTCAGGGGCTGGAGGGTCATTGAATAAGGGTTGCACATCTTAACTAACCAAACCAAATAAACACAGGTAAAGGAATAAATAAGTAAATAAATGGTGCTGGGAACACTGGCTTTCCACATGTCAAAAACTGAACCTAGACCTTTATCTTTCACCATGCACTAAACTAAAATTGAAATAAAGATCTAAATATTAAAACAGAAAAACTTAATCCGCTGGAAGATAAAATCCTGATTGTACAGGAAACATTACCAGGAATCAACAACTGGGATCACATCAAATTAAGACGCTTTTATACAGCAAAGGAAATCACCAACAGAGTGAAGAGACAACCTACAGAATGAGAAAAAGACTTTACCAGCTACTCCTCAGACAAAAGACTAACATCTAAAAATCAGATGCCCCCAATTTTAAAGACCAATTGAAAAATGGGCATCTGAAGTAAACAGACAAGTCTTAGATGAAAAAGTACAAAAAGCAAATAAATATATGAAAAATGCTCAACATCACTGGTCATTTAAGAAAAGCAAATGAACAGATTCCATCTCACTCCAGAAAGAATGGCTATGATCAGGAAATTAACCAAAAACAAATACAAGGTTGGGGGACAAACTTGGTCTATAAACAAAAGTATTTTGCAAAATGTTGCTTCCATTTGCAAATTCTGCATTGGGTGACAAACACGACCATAGCCATCTTCCCCACACAAACACAAACACAACCATCTTCCATAAAACTGTAAAGTCAGTCAAGGTACCACTGTATCTTACCAAAAGAGTTAAAAGCATCATACCATAGTGATACATGCATATCGATCTTTATAGTAGCACAATTTATAATGGCTAAATCTCAGAAATAGCCCATATGGCCACCAACAGATGAACAGATAAAAGAAAATGCAGTATTTATATGCAGCAGAGAAGGATAAGCTTGAGTCATTTGTAAGAAAATAGATGTGACTCTGACCATAACCTTAAGTGAAAAAAATCAGACACATTAAGTTTAAATGTTACATAAGAGCTGTTTCTCTTATGTGAGAAACCCAAAGGGTAAATGAGGAGCATAACAAAGGATAGATATTGGGAAGTTGGGAGAACATGTTCAAAAGTGAAGGGGAACAAGGGAGGAGGGAAGGGGAAAGGATGAAAGGAAAAATGAAAGAAAAAATGGAAACAAAGCTTCTGTAAATGGGGAAGGGAAGAAGGGTGGAAAGGAAAGGAGGGGCATTGCGGAGGGTGAAGAATCAAGAAACATCAGGTACAAGTACAAATTCCCTGTGATAAATGTGATCAGTATGCATGACAAATACATACTAATAGAAAAAAAAAGATTAAATAAAGAATAAACTACAATTGACCAGGGCTAAAACAGACAAAAAACATAGATACAGTAAAGATGGCATTTTAGGAAAAGAATATGTTATTTGTAAGTTTAGGAAACAGCATAAATTTTTTTAAAAAGCGTTTTAAAATCCACCACACTTGAGAAGAGAAGAGCCCTGTGAGATGGCAGTCAAGTTTCCAGTATACAAAGAATGGGTTTGTAATCTTGGGGAGAGAAACACAGGTTAAGAAAACCTTGAAAGAAAGAGCTAAAAGCAGATTTAAGTTAATGGTTCCTAAGAAGTATGATATAAACTGATTTTATTATTTTCCTCATAAACTTCATTATACAGGAGACCATATATTCTAATTATAAATCTGTTCATCTCCATACATAACACAATTATGCTTATATAAAGTATCAAATTCTTAAACATATAGTTCAAAGTCTTATTAGAATGTTTTATTTAAAGTTTTATTAGAACTTTAGGGTCTAAGAGAAGTAATGACATTTTCCAAGATCTTACTAGTATAAAACGCTAAAAATAATTTGTACTATTATAAAACTCTAGAATTATTCATAACATCAAGATACTGAAAATTATGAAGTTCATTATGCAATCTGATAGTCTAACATGATTAAAATATTCAAGTTATTCAAAAGAAATAGCAAATACTTTAATAATTTGACTCCAGCCCACTTGACATCTCTAACTTTAAAACCATGGTAAATAAGTTAACTTTTTTTTGGACTTTCTCCACAACTACTATCCTATGCTATGCTACGCTATGCTATTCTTATGGTTCTATTTTTTAACCTTTTCCTATTATTATAACTGTATACTTTATTAAAGGTATCCCTGCATATATTATAAATGTACAGTTTGTTAAAGTATCCTTACATGTGAATAGCAATTCATAAATATTACATTCTAACTTAACTAAGGAGATGCAGCTCAAATCTACTAGGACTAACAGCTTGCAAAGAGCTAATGAATTTCCTTATTGTAGGCAAAAGGGAAGACTGGTCCTTTGTAGTCATTGTTTCCAATATAAATATTTGTTTATTAAGAACTAGGGTTCTCATTAGTAGCTGTTAGTGTGTTTTAATAAGTGTTCTGACACTTTCATTTTAGTTTAAATATCACACACACATACACACACACACACACACACCCCATACAAGGAGTTAGGTTTTCTATCTGCTAATATATGAGTAATGTCAAGAGGAAAAATGCAAGTCCATTGGTTATTTAACCCATAAATTATTACAGAACCATTATTTTTTTTTTCTGATTTCTATCAAATGAGGGATGCCTATACAGAGACTGGTACACAATCTATTTGTAGTTATACAGCATTATCAAATTTTACAAAGAGGGTAAAAACATGACCTTAAGAAAACATTTTAAACTAATAAAGATTTAATTTACTATACTGACTCAAAATATTAAGATCAAGTTGTCAGTGCGTTATTTATTCTAATTATATTTAGTTTTAAAGTGATAAACTAACAACCTAATACTGAAGTATAAGTATAGTATATTTAAAATGAAAGGGATATTCTAGGGCTATTTATGATTATATTTCTATAAATATATTTACTAGGTATTTACTATTTGTAGGTGGTTTGGCAGCGTGCTTTTTCAACAAGAGTTTAACATATTCCCAACACTTGTTGGTGTTCTTAATCATTAAGAAGTAGATGATTATTAAGTATGTTTAAATGTTATACATTCTTTATTATTAAAATGGTAAGTTTTCATTAAAACTTAACTTGTTTGCCTGTACATCAAATGTCCACTAAAAGGCCCATAGATGCCAAAAGCATAAAAAGTACTTCCTATATTTGGTCCAGAAAATTTTCTACTCCTAAATGAGTAGATTTATTTCTGTTTTCTAGTAGCTATAATCAAGATTATTTAGGTTTCACTACTGAATGGTCAAAGTTTAAACACTAATACAAAGACTACCATTGATAACTTAGAATAGGAATCAGCACACAAGCAGTAACGAACCTCAAAGAATAGGAAGAAACTTGCCATCTATTTTATAGGCATTCTTTACTCTTGACCCCATCTAATTACTTCTGCTCTTAAGCTATTCATTTATAAGTTGACTAAAGTAATGGGTAAATACTCCTTTGGGGCATACCATTTGTAATACTGATTTATTGGACTGCTACCTCTTACAGAGGTCTAACCCCATGTTTATAATTACACTGCCTAATGTGGAAACGGAATGTTTCACTCTTGCTTTATGAAATAGCATGGACATAAAAAATGGTATGGTTTAATTAAATAATTTGAGAATATGGGTTTTCTCTAGGTACTCTGACAATACTGTTTTTAGTTATATGCTAACATACCAATAAGCATGGTAGCTATTGGTCTACAAGCAACCTTTGAATCAATGCCATATTTCATTTTGTATATGAATTTCCTCATTTATTAAATAACCTGACTGATGATTACTATCTCCTACTGGCAATCCAAACAGATACATTTTCTTAACCTCATGATGTTTAAAACCTACACAACATAAGTAGATAAATATTATGTAAAGGAAAAATATTAACTACATAGTTTTAAAGTAAAATATATTCTTCTTCTTTCAAATCCTTCAGAGTAATATTCTCATATATTGTTTCTGCCCTTTACTATGAATCCACTGTGGCTCACAGTATGTAGTCACAGATTTACCAAGAGGAAAATTCTGACCTAGTAATGTAGTGCCATGTATAGAGTAGACACTCAATATCTACTGTGAGAATTCAATAATCATTAACCACTAATGAAAAGTCACAAGTGACTAATAGAAAACAAAAGACTACTACTTCCTAGATAAATAACGTACTCCTTGATGAGTCTAAGTCATCAACCAATAATCAAAATTAGAAAACTTGGCTACTGATGGCTAGGAATTCATCCTGAGGAAGCAATTAGATGAATGAGCAAAATTATAAGCAGAAAGATGTTTATTGCAGCATTACCTATATGGGGTGGAAGGACTAGCTAACACCCAAACATAACAGTATCAGCTAAATAAACTTATCTATACAAGAGAATATTATGCAGTCATTAGAAGTCCACATATACTGTTACTGAAAATGATAATTGCAAAGTAAAGCAGAGTTTTAAAAACATCTGAGTAATATGATTCCTTTGAGTAAAAAGAAAAGTAAAATTTTACTATTCGTGTATGTGAACGTAAATTTCAAAAACTAAAAATTTTAACAATAGTTTCTTTAAGAAAATTCTTATTTTCATCTTAAAACTCTGAAAGTTTCCATAGAAAGCATATTGGTAGGTGGGTGGGTGGGGTCTAGAGATGCACCTCAGTGTTAGAGGGCATGCTTAGCAAATATGTGCTTAGCATATGTAAAGTCCTGGATTCAATCCTGAGCGCGCGCGCGCGCACACACACACACACACACACACACACACAAAAGCCTTTTACAATTAGGAAACACAAAAGGTATCACCACTTGGGAAAAAAGAAATCTCTCCCACCTCCCAAATACGATACAATATGATACGATATGATACAATACAGTACAATACAATTAAATAAAATTTCACTATCTATATGCTAAAGATGTAAGCATCTTTTTTTTTGGTACCGGGAATCAAACTCAGGACCTTCTGCTTGCCAAGCAGGTGCTTGTGATGCTGAGCTATATTCCCGGCCCCATGTAAGCACTTTTATAATCAGATAATACACAGGTTGAGGTAACTAGGTTCCAAAGATTAAATTACATGAAAGCAGTGTAGTTAGAAATTCAGGTTCTGGAGTTAAGCAGAATTGTAGTAATTTTCTAACCATCACTGTTAAATCTATATGATCAGGTATGGTGTTGTTTCTGCTTTCTTCAAAGGTTTCTAGTCCTTGAGTTTCTATGATTGTATCTGTCTCAGAGTTGCTATGATCAGTAAATAATACACATAATGAACTTGAAATAATGCCCTAGGTTATAGTAAACCCACATATGTATAAGTACATATGCACACATATAGACATAGTTACAATTTAGACATAATCCTCAAAGAGTAATATTAACGAACTAAGCACTGTTGTATGTTTTCTATTCCTAAATATATTTGTTCTCTATTTGATTATCCCAGTGCCTATACCATTTAATAAGTAGCAAATTCCCTTTCTGTTGTCTTATCAGATGTTCAATGTAAAAAACTTAACTTACAGATATATATGAATAAAATGTGTAAATCTCTCTTTCCTTACTTCTTCCCCAGCCTATATCACTTTTTTCAATATTGAACCTGTGCCCTGATTTATTTGGGGGCTTAATTTCTCAAGTAATATCAAAGTAAATATACTGACCTGAAATTGGCTCATTTCAATATATTATACAAAGACAATTTTCCATATAATTTGTTTTATTGGTGGTAGTATTCTGTTGTATATTAGTATTTAACTATTTCCCTATTGATTGCTTCTAATTCTTCAGTAATGCATACAATGCTTCAGGGTACATCCATGTAGATATATCTTCTAGAATTTGCACAGTTTTTTTTTTATTAGAATAGAGTCTCAGAAATGGGACTGTTAGCTTCTTAGTCTAGCCTCCGAAAAAACAGAATCTGAGACAAAGCTTACAAACTAAGAATTTTGGGGAAGTGAAATCCCAAGATATGAAAAATGAGAAGAAAATAGAGAAAACGCAAATAAGTGATAGTACTATTAACAGAGCTGGCTCCACTGATGTAGGTCTCATAGGATACTTTCCAGTCAGACTATGGACCACTTTATCTTGAAACCAGCAACAAAGGAAGAAAGGAAAAAAATGAAAAGTAATCACTGGCCAAGTCTTTTCTGTCTCCTGGTTCTCCCTAAAGTTTGCCATCTCAACTTTTGGACTTGCAACCTAATCTCTCTAAAATAGTCCCTGAAGATGGATCTTTAGCCATAACTTCTCCCATCTCCTGTGCCCTGAAGTAGTAGGAGTCAAAGTCTCCACAAGTCTGCTCACACAGACGGTTCTAGTAAAGCTGCTCTTACACCAAAGATGGCTAAGTGAGCAGGTGGCTTAGAGGTAAAAAAAACCATGTCACTGCAATAAAACCAATTTACACTCCACAGAAGATGCATGACTGCTCTGCCAATAGCCTTCTCACTCAATCTGTTGTATGAGAAGTAGTATGCACTGTTTTATCATGTTTCTTGAGTATTAATGAAGTTGATGATCTTTTCTTGTTTACTGGCACTTCTCATTTTTTCTGGGGATATCTTATTCTTATAAATTTCAGGTATAATTCCTCACCCTTCTATTACAATATCAGTAATTTAACTACAAGATTCTACTCTCAGGTCTACTCTATTTCCTTAAATTACTGCAGGCTACCCATAAATCAAATATTTAAGGCTTTGGCTGGCATAAATACAAGAGCTTAAAACCTTTGATGAGTATACTGTCCCTAGATGTAACTCTAAAGGACAAAGCAAAAACATGACAACTGCATTATCACTAGTTCCCATAATCAGTTTTACAGAGTTAGGGAAACTCTGGCATATAAGAAAAATTTGCACTTCTATCAAATTTTTCGTATGTCCTCAACCTCTGGTCAGAACCTTTCACTATCAGTTATGATACCTGCTTGTCATCACCTGTATAAGTAAACAAGCTGTACTGTAACTGTCCAACTCAAATTTATTTTATCACTATAGAGTTTTGAACATAAGAAACCATCTTTATTTTATTTTATTCTTAGTACTGGGAATCGAACTCATGACCTTGTGCAGGCAAGTGCTATGCCCATTAGCTATATCCCTGGCTCCCAACCATCTTTAATATAGAAACTTTTTCCATACAGGGATATGCAAGAAATTGAGACTCCAATTAGTAATAACGTTTTTTCTTTTTCCCCTTATGCTTTTTTTCTTTCAAAAACTATCTCAATTTTTTTTAGATTTCTGTATCATACCCGTTGTGCAACCCCTCACACCACTCTCCCTCTTTTCATCATTAACATGCTTTAAAAATTGAACGTTCAACATGGTAGCTTTGACTATAAAGCCATAGAGTTACTAATATTTTTGGCTTTAAAACAGAATCATTCTAATACATGGAAGTCTTATTTCAAGTACACTATGGAATAAACAAAATTGCACCTTACCAACAAAAGGAATACTCAGTGTACCTAAAAAATATAGTATTCTGATAGTGTTTTAAATCTAAGCCTGTAATACTTTTAAAAAATGTATTCATTATCAATTTGGTTAATAAGACTTAATTCATGCAGAAGACAGATCCAATATAGAGAAAAACTCTATTTTCCAACTCTAAATCAAAGGACAATGACTTAGATTTTACTAAGTCAGTCCTATAAGAACCAAGGTTTGCTACAGAGCAGCCACATGAAGGATGTCATTAACTTTTGACTCTGAATAATTTCTCTAAAATATCAAACTAATCATTTAATCAAAACACTCTACTGTGTGCCAAGTTATCACTCACTGCTATCTCCAGCAACACTAACATTCTATTCCATTTATTTTTTGGTAACATAATAATAATATTCTTGCCCCTGTTAAGCATTATTTGACATAATAATAATATTTTATATTTTCAGTGCCTTCTACAGTTTATAAATTGTTTTCTACATATCTAATTTCAAGGAGTTGTAACTGTTCTTCACAACTTTAAAACATGACAATACACTACTAACCTCCAAAACCAAAATGCATCGAATTTTGTAAATAACATCTTACCAATAAAAACTAATAGAAAATAAAGAAGTTAATCTATCCTTCTTGCCTTTCTCTAAAACAAAACCATTTTAGCACTTAGTTGGTTCATTTTCTCAACTTAAGATTTTAAAAATGCACACTAAATTTCCCTATATTTTATTTCAATCAATTGCCTAAGCTGAGACTACAATGTCATAAAGCACGCAATCATAAATTTCTCAAGACATAAAATTAAAGACACTCAACATCTACAAATTTAAGGTGAAAAGACAAAAAACTCAAAAGAAAAACAAACTCTCACAATCCAAATGATGAAATGAAATTAATACATGCAACCCTAGCTGATCAGTTGACTAGTCTATTCTGAGCAGAGGTAGACTTTAATATCTACATTGATATTAAGATTACAACCATGTACCAAGATCATCTCAGTCCAGTCTTTTTATTTGATGTTTCCTTATAAATTATGGAGTTGTGAGAAAAGTCAATCATCTTTCAGATGCTTGACTGTAAAAGTACTACTGAGAATAGCAATGGCTTGAGTCATTCAAATATAGACTACATGAAATGAGAGGGCAATCTTTAAAACAACACACACTTAAGCAAAGGTGTTGTAACATTTCAATATCTAGATTTCAAGCTTCCCATGATTCTATATTTGCACAGTAACTCCATTATACAAAATTTTTTTAAAGCCCAGAAAAAAAGCAATACTTTTTACTGTTTTCATACAAAAAGCACTATGTCCAAATCATCTAGGTATGACTAGGTCATTTTGCTTATGCTTATTATAGAGTATTTTTAAAAGAATATATAAAATTAAATGGAATTTTATTTTTGACATGATTAAAATGGCATTTAAAACCAAATGTTACTATATGAAGATGGGTAAAAATACTTAACTGAGCTATTTTTTTGTAAGGATAAATCCATTTCTTTTTTTTTCCCCTCTTTCTTCCCATTTCTTAAGTGTTACTTGAATAGAAGTATAGTTAAAAATTTCAGACTTTTTGCATTAACCTATGAATATAACTTAAATAGAAATTTGCAACTTAAGAATTTATTGCTCTGTTCTGTTTAAAATTGATAATTTGCTTGCTCTTAAATGATAAAGATAATTAAAGCTCATCTGTCAACTTGGAAGAAAACACTACATTTTTCTTTTCCAACAAGCATAACACAAAAAATAAAAAGACTACAGATTTAATTTAAGCACAAAAATGATCAAACAGCTGGGCATGGTGGTGCACATCTACAATTCCAGCACTTGGGAGGCTGAGGTAGGAGGACTACTGTGAGCTCAGGACGGCCCAGGGTTACAGAGTGAGTTCAAGGCCAGCCTGAACTACACGTGAGCTTTTTTCTTTCTAAAAAAAGAATTAAAAAGGTCAAAACACAAGTGCGAATAATTACTCAAGATACATGTTTTCTTAGAAGTTTATGGCAATGTATATTCTCAAAAAAATCTCTCACACAGAGTCAAATACATTTGTAAACAAAAATATTTATAGCCCTCATTACTAAAGTATGTGTTTAATATACTAGGTTTCAAAATACCTTTGTTTAATATATTACGGGGTTCCAAAATACCTTTGCTTTATCTATCTTGGTCAATCTCTCCACAGTAACAAATTCTTCAGTTAAGAATATAGTGTCATTTGGGTACCAAGTATGTTAACTCTTCCATTACTTCATTATTGAAAATTGATCTATATACTTACTTAGGTGATTCCTGGTAAGACACACACACACACACACACACACACTAGACTAGGGAAAAATGAGACATACTTACTGACAGATAAGAATTGAGTACCAGAAGACAAAAACTTCATCACTTAGGACAGCTGAAGTGTCCTACCAAGTATCCCTAGAAACTGGATGATAAAGCCAGTGGGGGTTCGCTGTTAAGGAGAAAGTTTTCAATGGTGTCTACATGTCTTTTTTGTGCCAGTACCATGTTGTTTTTGTTACTATAGCTTTGTAGTATAACTTGAAATCAGCTATTGTGGTATTTCCAGCTTTGCTCTTCTTATTTAGGATTGCTCTAACTATTTTAGGTCTTTTCTAATTCCATATGAGTTTAAGAATTTTTTTCCTACATCTGTGAAGAACACTGTTGGGGTTTTAGTAGGTACTACATTAAGTCTATAGATTGCTTTTGGTAATATGCTCATGTTAGTAATATTAATTCTACTAATCCAAGAACAAGGATGTCTTTTCCTTTTCTTATGTCCAATTTCACAGTTCTGTAATTTTCATTATACAGATCTTTTACCTTGTGGTTTGGTTATATACCAATGAAATAGAAGAAAACAGAGAAACAACCCCATGTACCTACAGCTACCTGATTTTTGACAAAGAGGTCAAAAATATACTCAGAGAAAAGACAGTCTCTTTAACAAATGGTGCTGGGAAACTAGATATCCATCTGTAAAAGACTGAAATTAGATCCCTCTTATCTTGTATTAAAATGAAATAAAATGGATAAAAACACAAACTCTCAAACTTCTGAAAGATAACATAGAGGAAACTTAGAAACACAGACACTAAGAATTCCTGAATAGAACACCAAAAACACAGAAATAAAAATCAAGAATCAATGAATGAGACTGTACCAAATTTAAAAGCTTCTGCACAGCAAAACAAACAACACTGAAAAAGACAACCTATAGAATGGGAGTTTTCGGGTTTTTTTAAATGGTACTGTGCATTGAACCCCAGTCTTTTCACTGAGCTACTTCCCTTGTCCATTTTTTATTTTTTATTTTAAGACAGGATCTTCCTAAGTAACTAAATTGACCAAGGAAAGCTAAACCTCAATATCATCCTGCCTCAACTCTTCTAGTATGCTGAGATTACAGGTGTATAGCACTCCTAGTGGTAGAATGGGAGAAAATTTTGCTAATTACTCTTTCAATAGAGGTCTAACTGATGTCAAGAATATACAAAACACTCAAAAACAAATGTTCTAATCAAAAAGTGGGAAAATGAATTGAACAGACATTCTGACCAATAACTACATTAAAAAAGTTTATTAGGGAAATGTAAATATAAATAACTGAGATTTCATCTTATATCAGTCAGAATGGCTATCATCAAGAACACAAAGAAACAATAAATGCTGCTGAGTATGGGGCTGGGCCCGCTTACTTTGTTGGTAGGAACATAAACAAGCACACCCACTATGAAAATCAGTATTGTGATTCCTCAAAAAACAAAAAACAGAAATAACATTTGATATAGCTATCTCTGTGGGGTATATATACACTCTTGAAAGAACTGAAACCACACTATAGTGATACATGCATATTCTAGTTTATAGCAGTGTAACTTACAAATAGCTAAACTTTGGAAACAGCTGAGATGTCAGTTAAAAAATGAACAGATAGAGAAAAAGTGAAATATATATGTAACATATGTGTATATTATACACACACACACACACACACACACACACATATAAATGTTATTCAGCCATAAAGAAAAATGTCAAGTGCAGGAAAATAGAACTTGCTAAGTGAATAGATAGGATTTACTTCATGCTAAGTGAAATAAGTCAGACCCAAAGTTAAATATCACATGGTTTCTCTTACATGAGAAATCCAAAATATAAATAGGGTAAAATAAAGAAGAGATGATAAGAAACAGAGGCTGACATTCTGGAGATGGGTAAAGGCGTCAGTAGAAGGGGGAAAGTTTTGCAGGGATTGAAAGAGATTGAAAATGATTAAGATATGTTATTATCAGCATGCACCAACTACCCAAAATGAACATCCCTAATCTGTACTATAAACATACACTAATTTGAAAAAGAAGAAAATAAACAGAAACTTCCCAATTCACATTTCTATGAAAGACATTGCAAACACAAAGATAGAGTATGTTGGGGCAGGGATGCACATGCATACATGTTACCAGTAGCTGTGAAAAGAAAAAAAAAAATCACAAAACCTCCTAATTCATAGGCCAATGACAAAGTAACTTAATTGAGTGATTTCATGATTTTACACTGATCCACAAATATCCTAAAAGCTAACTAAGTTGGTAACTTTACTGAGAAACTCTCATTCCAAAATACATTAATTCTTTAAAAATTTCACAAGATGACATATAATTGACCATTATTATTATAAGATTTCAACAGGATTACAGCTTTAGTTTATGCTAGGTAACACAGTCTGAAAAAGTTCAATAAACCTTAACTGAACTGTTTTGCAAAGGATGAATTAAAACAGTCACCCTCAACGTTCCAGCACAAATAGATATCAAAACAAAAACTACAGTGCACTTGGAAGTAAAGAAATTTAGTGGGCTGCTAGAGTAAAAAACAAGAATATAAAATAATTCAACAAAATAAAACATACAAAAAATGCTCTAGGGACTATAAAAAACATAGAAAGAGCACATAGATTAAAATAGTGCGGCCAGGGATATAGCTCAGTGGTGCAGTGCCTGCCTGGCAAGCACAAGTCCCTGAGTTCCATTCCTGGTACCCAAAATAAGAAAAGAGTAAAAAAAAAAAAAAAAGCCCCCCCACAGTAAAAAATGATTTAACTGTCTATTGCACAAATATCAGGCATTTTAAGCATTGCATCTCTCAATATATAAAATTTTTGCACATGAACTAAATTTGACAAGAAGGAAAATCAACCTGAAAATGTATCCTTCTAGGTCTTTATAATGCAAAAGTTTAATCACTGAAGATATTAAGAATCTTAAAAACTTTTAAAAGAGATATTTAAATTCTCAAATTATTTTTTAAAAAAATGTTTAACACATAAAATTATTTGGAATGCAATATTGATAACATACATAGATACAACTGTACTACTTTTATTTTATTTTATTTTATACAACTGTACTACTTTTAGGCTTTAGTAAACTTTATTTCATGTAACACCATCAAATTCCCTTTGCTATAGCTATTAATACTTAATGCTACATGACAGCAGGTGGTATGAGATTACATGCTGTCTTGGTTACTTTTCTCTTGTTGCTGAGACAAAATACCTGATGCCCAAAATTAAGGAAGAAAGATTTATTTAGCTCAGTTTGTGAAGGTTTCAGTCCATATTCAGCTGGCTCCAAGGCAGAGTGGCACATGGCAGAGGGCAACAGTTTGCGGCGGCAGAAAACAGAAAAAGCAGCAAGAGCAAAAAGGGAGGAGCAATACAGAGCAAACCTCTTTCCCTCCCGTATACTGCATACAGGCTACCCACCCTAGTGTGTGTGTAGCATTGACACCCATAATTCCAGCACAGGACATCAACTGACATCAATCATAAACTCTAGAAGCCCAGTCGATGACTGCGTGAGGCTTTGTGGGGACATCTAGACACAAACCATAACAGATGCATTCACATACACATACATACACACTCATACACAAATTAACAAACCACCACCACCATCAAAACAGGAGTTCCAGATTCATTTGATTACAGTATTTCTTAAAACCTCTTGCATGTATTAAAAAGTAATGTAAACATCAAAATGTTTATGTGTGTGTATATACACATATACCCATGATCATTTTTATACATCATACTAAATTTATAGTAAAATTATGAAATTCATTCCATGTTGAGATTTCTTCTCAGTGTAAATCTAAATATGAAAGTACTACTTGAAAGTCTACAAATTTATTGTGTTTTTGTTTGTTTGATTGGTTTGGTTAGGTTTTTTGTGACAAGGTCTCACTATGTGGGTCTGGCCTTGATCTCACTATGTACCCTAGGCTGGCCTCGAGCTCACAGCAATTCTTCGGCCTCAGCCTTCTGAGTGCTAGGATTATAGGCATGTGCCACCACACCACACTATAAATTCTTACTGAAAACACTATAGAGGCTTCGGTGTCAGAATAAAGAATAATCAGCCTACTTTCCTTTTTGTTGTTGTTTCTTTTGAGCCAGTCTCACTATGTAATGCAGTGCATTATGTAGCCCAGGCTAGCCTTGAACCCACTCTGTAGCCCAGACTGGACTTGAACTCATAGCAATCCTCCTGCCTCAGCTCCCCAACTGCTGGGATTACAGGTGTGCACTACCATGCCTGGCTACGCCACATATTTTTAAAATTAACTGGTAATGAAAAATTGTCTTCCTTGACTGGATTTCAAATGCAAATCATCAGACTTTTAGTATCTACACTGAAAGTGACCCAGGGTTGTAACTACTATATAGTGGAAAGACATTGTGATAAAAACCTAATTATACATTAAACAGCAGGTAAAACACATCTCATTTTAAAACTTTATCTTTCCTAAATTTATTTCAGTTTGAAGTGAGGTACTGGGGATTAAAACTAGGCCCTTTAAACTAAGATGCACCTCTAGCTGTTTTTTAGCTTTTACTTTGAAACAGGGTCTCACTGAGTCACTCAATTGCCAGGCTGGGCCAGAACTTGAAATTCTCCAGCTATAGCCGCCTAGAGTGCTGGGATTACAAGTGCACATGCCTGACTTTTATTTTACTTTTACACAAATCAAAATTATAGATGACTAAGAGCATCACTAATTTTTTTCCAAATACATTAAAAGTTCAATCTAAGGAGAAATTAGAAAACGAGCAGGTGAAATTTATTATGTCTAAGCGGGTATTTATTATGGCTACAGAAAATATCAAAATAGTAACCAGCATATACTAAAATCAGAACCTTGTTTCAGTGCTACCTAATCTCACCAGTATCAGTGAAAATACTAGAAGCGTATCCCACATTAACATTGTATGAAATCTCTGCTGCAAAACTATGGTACTATTTAAAGATGGAATATGGGGCTGGGGATATAGCTCAGCTGCACAGCATCTGCTGGCAACTGCAAAGTCCTGAGTTGGATTCCTGGTACCAAAAAAAAAAAAAAAAGATGGAATATGAAGTCTAAAAGCATTTACAGGTTTTAAGTTATACCTACAAATTTTAAGTCATACCATTAAATTATTTTTAACAAAGAATGAAGCTATCACTCAAACATTTACACATACATATACATATACAGGCTATCAAATATACTCTTTTTCCTCAACTGGCAAGAAAAAAATTAAAAGTACAGTTTTCAAATAACAGCAGAAAACAAAAACTCAAGGCAAGTTGAGGTATCAAAGACTGTGAAAATATCCAATGCATGTAACAGAATAATATTTATTTGCTAGTTCCCTTTGAGGTTAACGAAAAAATTACACAACTTTAACCAAAAATAAGGACTACTGGATTAAACTGCCAAACATAGTCTTAAGAATACTACAATTCCTAAATAACCTCTTATAAAGTCAATAATGTAGACTATGTTATGTTTTTAAACATACATCATTCTTTTCTGTTAGAAATTACCTATATATAAAACATAATACATTTGACCCCAAAAGTCTTCAACTTCTGTTCCTAATAACAAAACCATTATAATTAAGTTGCCATTACAACAAATGGTTTTTTAGTAGAGAAAATAAACACTGTATAATTTATAAAATGCAGTTCTAATTTCTAATATAACCATATTTTTATTAATCAGAAATAATTTACTAAAATAATCAGAACAGGAATTATTCCTAGATTACTTCTTTTGCCTATGGCTTTAACAGCATAATTCATCTGGTCTACTTTAATCTATAATTGCTTTACACACCTATATGTAAAACACACATATATATCCTATTCTATTGCACAATTAAGAAAATCCAAAGAGTACTTTTGCAAATGAAAAATCTGAGTTACCTAGGATACCAGTTTTCACCAAATTTCCTTTTATTTTTGGTATCAGGAATCGACTTCAGGACCTTGCACTTGCCAGGCAGGCACTGTGCCGCTGACCAAATTTTCTAATAAATTTAGATTACCAAGGGAAATTTATACGGCTGTTTTGGTTACTTTTCTCTCGTTGCTGAGACAAAATACCCAACGCCCAAAATGAAGGAAGGAAAGGTTTATTTAGCTTACAGTTTGTGCAGGTTTCAGTCCATACTTGGCTGCTTCAGAGGCAGTGTGGCACATGGCAGAGGGCAAAACTGTTCGTGGCAGCAGAGCACAGCAAAAACAACCAACAAAAAGGGAGGAATGGCTGCAAGCAGCCTCTTTTCTTCCCTTACATTGTAAACATCCTACCCCCACCCAGGGGGTGTGTACGTCCCACACAGTCTCCACGCCCTCCTCTTCCCACAGGCTCAGGATGTATACAAAGTAAGCACCCTGGCTTCCTGCTGAATCACTCAGCCAAACCTCTAGACTCCCCAAGTTGACACAATGTATCAGCCATAACACTCCACCCCTTGTCAACTTGGCAATCATACACATTTCCTTAAACCAGTTTCCAGATACAATGCCATTATATTACCTTAGAACCACAACATTTTGCCCCCAAACAAATGAAAATTAAACACTTCCAACATTTAAAGGCACAAAATAAACATTACCATTCCAAAAGGTACAAACAGGGCGATATAGAGCATTGGGACCAAAGCAGTTCCAAACTCCAGCAGGGCTAACATTATGTCCTGTAATTCCACATCCAGCATCTGAAGCAACTTGTGGCATGTGTAAGCTCCAAAGGGCTTGCATGAATCCACCCCTATGGCACTTCTGGTGGTTACAACTCCCACAGCTTCTCTCTTAGGCTTGCTTTGCTCCCTCTTTGCAGCTTGCCTTAGATGATCCACGGTCCTGTTTTTTCTAAACTTCTGAGGTCTCCTGTGCACCTTTTGCTTCACACTCACAGCTTCACACACTGCCCTCTCAGGAGCACACTGCCTGGCCTCCCAGGCCCTCTGAAATCTGGGTGGAAGCCTCTTTAACCTCAGAACTCTTGCATTTTCCTTGTACCTAAAGCCAGGGCCACGTGGATGATGCCAAGGTCTGCTGCCACCTGGAGCAGTAGCCAAACTTTCCTCTCTCTTGGCCATAAAGGTCGAGTGCCTGGATCACTGGGCACACTGAATCCAATTCTGAGGAGCAAATTCTCTATGCCGCCTCCATTCTGGAACCTGGTGTGGCCACTGCCGCCATTCTGAAACATAGTGCTCTTCAGCTTCCCTCTTAAGGCAAGGTCTCTCACCTTTACAGTTTTGAGGCTGAAAAGGGTGGAGACTTGGTGCTTGTTATGCCCTCAGGCCATCTTTTTCCATTCTCTTATTCCTTCATAGCAATAGAGATCACCTCAGCCTTATCTTTGCAGTCCACAGTTTTATTGGACCTTCCTTTCCGGCCAAACTCACAACATTTTAAATCAGCCTGCTGGGCTCTTTGCTCTTGATTGTCCATATAAATCTGGCTAAAAGCCCCCAACAATAGCCATGCCACTGCCCCAACATTCGACTGCCTTGAAATTTCTTCTGCCAGATTAATCAGTTCACTGCTGCCCTTAATCTCAGTCTTAGGCAAAGTCTCTGGATACAAGCAAAATGTAGACAAACTTTCTGCCAAGCCATAACATACATCATCTGGAGTCCAACACCCAAGGCAATCCTTCTTCCCAACAGAAACCTCCTGAACCTGGTCTTTACCGGCAGGATTTCTATCAGCCTTCTGGTCTTCCAAGCTCTGACCAGACATCTCCAAACCTTTCCAAACTCTTCCCACAAGCCATTTCCAAAGGCTCTTGAACCACATGGTCAGGTACAGTAACAGCAATGACCCCATTCCACTGGTACCAAATTTTGTCTTGGTTACTTTTCTCTCTTTGCTGAGACAAAATACCCAATGCCTAAAATGAAGGAAGGAAAGGTTTATTTAGCTTACTGTTTGTGCAGGTTTCAGTCCATACTTGGCTGCTTCAGAGGCAGAGTGGCACATGACAGAGGGCAAAACTGTTCGTGGCAGCAGAGCACAGCAAAAACAACCAGCAAAAGGGAGGAATGGCTGCAAGCAGCCTCCTTTTCTCCCCTACATTGTGAACAGCCTACCCCCACCCAGGGGGCGTGTAGCTCTCACACAGTCTCCATGCCCTCCTCTTCCACAGACTCAGGATGTGTACAAAGTAAGCACCCTGGCTTCCTGCTGAATCACTCAGCCAAACCTCTAGACTCCCTAAGATGACACAATGTATCAGCCATAACAACAGCTTAATATTTTAAACTTCTATAATTACACGGGAAAACAAAATCTTTTTCATTTTTAGTTCTCCTCTACTATCCCACGGGTATAACATATTTGGATGTACAGATAAGACATTCTTTCTTAAAATTATTACCTTAATTTTTCATTAAAATGTTATATTTGCATTTATTAAGTGCAGCTTAAAAGTTTAATTTTTAACCTTAGAGTTATTTTATCATGTCTCTAAGGGAAACAAATACACAAAATAAGCAACGCAAGTATGTATACAACATTTCCACAGACAAATCACAGTAACTTTAACCTACAAAACACTGCCCTCTATAGGACATTGTCTTAAATGATACTGAATTAAATGACAATGACAATTCAATTTATTCAAATCATAGTATGGACCAGCCAAGGAATTATTTTCCTGTCTTGTTCCTGAAGCAAAATCTCTCTCTCTCTCTCCCTCTCTTGTTTATCAGTAGATGTGTCTAGTAGATGTCTGCATTCCTTGTGGGAAGTTGGTACATGTACACATCACATCTTAATTCCTTTTTTTATCCCCTTTCCCTTCCGTCTGATCCCCCTCCACCCATCCCATGGTCCCCTTTCCTTTTGGGTATGTTTGCAGTATATGTTTACACTCCTTACATGGAGTTGGTTCATCTATATAACACTTCCCAATTCCCTTTTTTCTCCCCTTACCCTTTCCCTCCCCTTCATCTCTTGATGCCCTTTTTCTCTGAGAATTATCTATCTCCCTGTTTCCTATTCTCTCTCTTTTATTTTGTTCTTTAACTCTGGGTTTTTCATATGAAGAGAAATGTAAAAAGATTTATTGAAAAGGTAAGGAAAAAGGAATTATTTATTGAAAAAGAGAGTAAGAAGGAAATTAGAATAATCTAACAAGTACTTATTGCATACCTTCTATGGCACGGCCCTGTGCTAAATCCAGTAGTTGGCTTGGTTGGAAGACAAAATCAAATCTTATATAGTCTTTGGTTTGGAGGAGCCCATAGCAGTGATGGTGAACCTTTTAGACCTTTCAATACAAACAGCCCACTGCAATACGTGTGCCATAAATTCACCACCGCTAGCCTATAGTCTGAATATAGCACTACTAAGTACAATAGTTAAATGAAGATTTTTCTGAGATAAAAATTTTAATGAGGAAAATATAACTTAAATCGTGAGTCTCCATTATAAGATAGCTAGAGAAAAGGAACCCAATTTAACACACCTGGCCAACAAGAAAAAAAATCACAGAAGGTAAATTTTGGCAAAAAAGCCCATATTTTGCCTAATGTTTTAAAGTATACATTCCAAAAATTATTATCTTTACAGGTAACTATATATTAGATGTATAGATCTGTCAATTCCAGTTTTAAATGACTTTTTATAGGTAAGATGAATGCTGATGCAAAAATCAGGTGAAGTGTAGCAAGTTGTACAAAAAGAGAGCTAACTACTGGACAACTATAAAATCACTCACAGCTACCAGAAGAAAATAGTAAAGAGTGTCAGTTCTCCCATCTATGCTATTTATCTTCCCAAGTGATACACAAATATAAGGCCATGGATGCCAGTCGATCATCAGATTAATGAGGTAAACAGAAATACAGTTACTAATAAGATTCTGAATAAACATAAAAGATTTCAATATCTATGGGGACAAGGAAAAACAGGGAAGAGACAGAAAAAACTAAGGTAAACAGTACTACTGACACACACCAAGTCCTGGGAATTCCTATGACTAAAGCTTCTTATTTAAGTGAACATCGCTCCCTCTGGTGGCCATAGAAGTTTTACTTGGTGTGAGCAGGAAGAGAAATTAAAGGCAAAGGAGAAATAAAATTGGAGGAACTGCCCGCTTAACTTTTTTCTACATACCAGATGTATAAATATCAATTTATAGAGAATAATTTCTTAAGAGAAAGAATTTAGCTGTGCATAGTGGCAATAATCCCAGCTACTCAGGAGACTGAGGCAGGAGGATCACACAAATTCAAGGCCAGAAAGACCCTGTCACAAAGTAAAACTTAAAAGAGACAGGGATGTAGCTCAATGGTAGAGTGCTTGCCTAGCATGTGCGAAGCCCTGGGTTCAATCCCCTGTACTAGAAAAAAAAAGAAAATAAAAGAAAGAGAAGAAGTTCTAAAGAATAGGACTAAATAGATAAATGTATACAGCAAGGGACTTTTCAAAATTTAATGGTATATTTTTCTATATTGTTTAAAATTTTATTTCCTATATTGATTTCACTAGAATATTATTGGACAATGTGGAGGAACACCTGTACCTTTTCACAAGTTGACCACCAGAGTATATTCCCATTCATTCAGAGTAAAAGCCACAGTACTTACAATGGACCATACCAGGTACCCAAACTCATCTTTTCTATTTCGCTGTCCCCTTTCCAGTACATAGGGCCCTGCCAGTTTCTAGAGCATATCAGGTAGAATCCTGCCGTACAAATGTATATTGGCTGTTCTCTCTAAAGTCTATGGAATGTTCTTCCCCATTCTGTATGCAAATGTATGGCTCACATTTTTACTTCCTTCAAATTTAATTCTCAATGTCACCTTTTCAGTGATCATTATATTTTAAAAATATAATCTCATCCCTTGTATGCACTATTCTCTCATGCTTTTTCTCCATAGTATTATCACCTTCTAACACATTATAGTTCTTAATATACTCTTTAA
This sequence comes from Dinomys branickii, assembly GCA_004027595.1. Lineage (NCBI taxonomy): Eukaryota > Metazoa > Chordata > Mammalia > Rodentia > Dinomyidae > Dinomys > Dinomys branickii. The sequence continues at coordinate 33,112 of PVLD010004030.1, forward strand.
TATTTACTTGTCTATCTTAATACTCATCATTGCCAGACTATGTGCTACCTAAGAGCAGAGGCTGTTCTGCTGTTACCAACTGCTATATCCAGATTCTAGAGCTGTAATTTATACAGTATACATATAATCATAAAATTAATGTATAGAACAAATGTCTGACTAAAATCAACAATATCTCTTATTAGCCATAAGAGGGAACAATTATTCTATTTTATGGAATGAAGTGATGCCCAATTTAAGAATCCAAACTAAAGCCAAGTAAGGAGTTTCTCACCCTGCACTCCCTGCAGGGTCTGCTTCTTGGTCACCTGCAGTGGGTAGGGCCGACTCACCATTTTGGCCTGGAGACCTCCTTGGCCACAGGCTGTGGGAACACTGGGGAGGACAACAGAAACTGGGAGCCAGGAAATGTGTTAACATATGTTATGGCTTGTGTCTGGTTGTGCCCCCAAAGCCACATGCAGTCATGGGGCTGGCTTTTAGAGTTTTTGATCCATGCTTGTGACTGCTATACTGCGCTGGGGTGAATTGTTTGCATATGTAAGGGAGAAAAAGAGGCTGCCTGCCTGCTGTCCTCCATTTTTGCTCTTGTTGTTTTGCTATTTTTCTGCCACCATGAGCAGTTGCCCTCTGCCATGTGCCACCTTGCCTTGGAGCCACCAAGTATGGAATGAAACCTCCACAAACTATGAGCTAAATAAACCTTCTCGTTCTGAGTTCTGGGTATCAGGTATTTTGTCTCAGTAATGAGAGAAAAGTAACCAAGGCAACACAGAACCTCCAAATGGATACAGATTACTTTATCCCATTATGTGCTACATAATGACACCCTAGGAAATGATGGACCATGTACAGGACTGTGGTCACTGCAGCCAGGGTTCTCTGGTTCACTACAGTCCCTCCGTATCACCACTGCTTTCCTCTTGCTTCCAGGTATCGTGGGTTCTGATTGAGCACCGTACTATCGTATTACCATTGTACTACTATCGCACTGTACAGTAAGCACACAGCAGCACCACTGACAATGTCCAGCAGATACAAGAGCTACTTTTCCAATTTGTTCACATTTGCAAATGTTCATAATGCAAAGTCCTTTGGTATCTGTGAAAGTCTGCAACTCAAATGTTTGTTAAGTTGGGGCTCACTGTACTTGGAACACTAGCCAGAGCAGTCAGGCAAGAGAAAGAAATAAAACAGAAAAGAAGTCAAATTATATTAAGCATTTGAGAAAAAGACACGTTTTGGAAAGTATTATGTATAATCATTAAATCTTACCTGAGGATTCCAACCTGGGTCTAATTTTTTAACTACTGCGATATATTCTTGCATTGCTTGAGTGGGGCTTGAGTCACCAAGTGCTTTCCATGCTTCCCTACAGTACAGAATATTCAAAATGGCCTGTCATTACATAAATAACATATTTCTTTTTATTATTAAAAATTATATATATATGTTTCAAGGGGTTGGGGACATAGCAATAATAAGATATGGAGAGAGGAAGAGCCCTGTTTGCATTTACATTGGCCTGTAACTTTATGAAGCTTCTCACCCCACCGACGATGCCTTTTGGGAAATTTTCTTTCGTAATTTCCCATTCCTGCAGAATTTTAATAGCAAATATACTGACAATCTATGAATTTTGGAAGATCATAGCCACTGTAACCTAAGACTTTAATCAATCCCCTAAACCTAGGTTTCACCCCTAAGGACAATGTATGTAAGGTCTATAGAATAAAAATAGTTCCGATGTCATAAATTAACTGTGTTTATGGCGTTTTGGAGTATGGAAACCAATCATCACACAAGAAACAATATCCCCTGAAGGAAAATGTATCAAATTTCTTAGTATAGACTCTAGAAATACACCTTCCCTTCTGTTCTTAATCTATAAACTACAGGGTGTGAGCAAATTACAAATGTTTAAATAAAATGTATTACAGTAACAGATACATTGGCATTATTCTCCCTCAAAATACTTCCTGTTATTTGGGACAGACTTACTTGATCATTCTTGCTACTTTCTGAAGCAACTCTGGAAGTTCTCTTGAGCATCTCTACAAGAGGTGATGAAGGTATGGTGAACGCTGCTGCCAGGTGCCAGCCAAAGGAAAGGCGGCTCCTAAAACATCACAGCATACCCATCTGCCTTGTGGCTCTTCCCCAGATTCAACATGACCATGCAGGGAAAGGGTTTGAATAGATTTGGGACATCAAGGCAGCCACGACAGGGTGAGTGACTCATGACAATGGACTTCCAGAGCTGCTTCAGAGAGTAGCAAGAACGAGGGGATGTGTGTTCAAAGTAAGGGAGAGGATTTTGAGAGGAATTATGTCAATGTGTTTTTTATGTAACAAATACTTTTTAAAATTTAAACATTCATTGCGCTTTTCCATCAGACTCAAAATAACCAATCTTGAGGCCTCAGTTAGGGACTTCAGATAGAGGGGTGGAAAGGGCAAAATTAAAATTACAAATGAGTAAGAAGGTAGGTACCAGGCATGGTGGTGTACAACTGTAATCCCAGCACTTGGGAGGCTGAGGCAGGAGGGACCACTGAGAGGTTGGGGCCTGCCTGGGCTACATTATGAGTTCAAGGCCAACTTGAACCACATAGCAAGCCCCTACCTCAAATAAAAAAGGAATTTCCAATCATACACAAGGTATAATAAAAAAATACGGAGACTGTTTAAATTTTTTTTAAATTTACAGTAAAAGACACAGTGCCATTAACTCCCCTCAAAATACTCCCCCTCCCTTTGAATACATTTATCTCATTCTTACCACTTTCTGATACAGTTCTGGAAGTTCTCTTTTGTGAGTGTTTTTAGCTGTGTTATCAAGGCTGCTTCAACGTCCTGAATCCATTTAAAACTTAACTTCCATGTCATTTTGACTATGAAAGAGCCAGAAGCTGCATGGTGCTAGACTCAATGAATAAAGTGGATTAGGACATGATAACTAAGCCTGCCTTTCCATTGGATGACACTTGGCGGCAGCATTTACCATATTTTTCATCATGCCATTAAAGACTTCCAGGGTGCTTCAGAAACCAGCAAAAATGATGAGATAAATGTGTCTCAAGCAAGGGGAATATTCTAACGGGAATTAATGGAAATGTGTCCTTTACTATAATAAATATTTAAACATCCACCATATATTTTGGTCACTGCTTGTACCAAGTATAACATTTTAGTCCTAAGACCCCTTTTGAATGGTTTCCTCTCTTCCCTCTTCCTTCCTTCTCTCCTCCTATTCTTCCTTCCTTTGTAGAATGCCGAGACAGGTCTCCATCTTGGTTTTCCCCTGCCAATTCTTTCTATTGCCAAAGTTCTGTTTCCCAGATCCACTAAAATAGAACACAGACCCATAATTTTTCCACTCCTTCCTGCTCCTATGAAAATATAACATATTTCTGAGATTTTCTAGATTAATTTTTACTGAATCTCTTGATAGTTACTTGTATGCACTGTAATGCCTCACCCCTAAATATGTGACCTTATGTCAAACTCACGCAATTTATGATCAATACTACAACATAGAGACCAAATAATTCATATTTCCTGATTGTCCCAACCATATTCTGTATGGCTTTCTTCTCCCAGACCAGGAGCCAGTCAAGATTCACATAGCACTGAGTTTCATGTATCTTTAGCCTTTTTATTTTCCACAACACTGCCATTTTTTAACAGTCAAAACCAATTATTTATAAAATATCCCTCAATTTAGATTTATTTTCTTTCACCTATAGTGTTTATGCCAAAAAGTAATCATGATTATAATCAGGTGAAATATTCTGGCGGGAACAATATACAGAGGATGGCGATGTGGCCCAGTGGTAAAGTGTTTGTCCGGCAGATGGGAGCCCTGAGTTTGATCCCCTGGGGTGGAGGTGAGGCACAGAGAGAGCGGTGACAGAGCCTCTACAATGTATCACATAATGTGTCCGTTTGTCCCATCACTAAGACTGGTGAGTTGGTAGCGGCAGTACATGCCAGGTAAAGTAACTGGGGGTTATGTTGTGTGAATACTGTGCTCCAATAATTTTTCATGTTTTAATAGTGATGATTCCTGCCTGAATTATTATTAGGGTAGCTATAAAACCTAAACATTTTTTAAATTGCTAAGAGCAAGAAAGAAACAGCCAAAGCACAGGAAGAAAATAATGTTATGTATCTTGCCTCTCCCTGGTCTCCGCTTCCTATCTGCCATGAACTGAGTAGCTTTCCCTTGCCATGCACTTCTAGCACGAGACTTCTGCGGTGGAGCCAACCAACCGTGGGCTAGAACCTCTAAAACTCTGGGCCAAAACAAACGTTTCCTTCTTTAAATTTTATATGTCAGGTATTTTGTCACAATGATGAAAAGTTGACTAAAACAGGTACCTTATAGTATGCAATTTCTCTTTTTTACACTTATTATCAGGTGCAAAAAAAGTCCTTATTATAGTTTACATCTAAATGTTCCCCAAGAACTTTATGTGCTCCTAAGTGGAGTTTATGTAAGGTAAATGGATTATGAGGGTGACACAGATGACTTGCTGTTGGGAGGTGGGGGCACGACCTGGAAGGGCCCATCTCCCTCCCTGGCTCCTCCCTCCTCTCTCAGTTCCCTGACTTGCAGGCTGTGAGCAGCTTTCCTCCCTCCCTCCTCTCCCCAGCACTTCCATCATGCGGCCGGTTATGGCTTGTGTCTAGATGCCCCCCAAAGCGTCGTGCAGTCACAGAGGGAACTTTCCAGAGGTGGCTGGATCTAATGTGCGCGATGCTGGGATAAAGGGTATGTGGCTACAAAATTAGTTCACTGATTGGTTTGGCACAGTGCTGGGGGTAGATAATGGTAAGGCTCTCCCTGGGTGTGAGTGCTACTCACCCTAAGGGCTAGTGTCCTAGTAGAGTACAAGGGACACAAAGAGGGCTGCTGCTGTTTGCTCCTTTGTTGCCCTGCTGCCTTCTGGCAGTTTCTCTTCTGCAATGACCCTCTACCATGCCACTCGGCCTCGGAGCCAGCCAATTATGGACTGAAACCTTTACAAACTGCGAGGTGAAACAAACTTTTCCTTCTTTAACTTTGAGTGTTGGCTATTTTGTCTCAGCAATGAGAAAAGTAACTAAGATACCATTTCTACCTGTAGCCAGAAGACCATGCAAGGACTGAAACTGGTAAAACATGAACCAAAATAAACCTCTCCTCAAGGTCTGGGTGTTGCGTATTTTGTCCTGGTGATGAAGAAGGGATTAAGACAGACCCAATAAATGATATGAGGGAACCTCTGAATTGTAAAATTTTAAGAATTTAGGTGACTATAGTCCTCTTCACGTGTTCAGAGAAGTAGTGAATCAGTATCTTATATTTGGATGTTTTTCTTCCTTCTTCCCAAGAAATTATTACAAGCTTTTTCCTTATGATGTGGATGAAGCAAGGGATAAAGACTGTTGAGAAACAAGGAAATAAAACTGACACAGGGAAAAAGAGTACAAAACGGGGATTACTCTATTCTCCCCTCTCATTTTTCTGGCTAGCTTTCAAAGATGACTCCAGCTGGGAAAAGGGGTGACCCACGAGGGTCTGTATGATATGAAAGAAAACTCTTACATAATAGTGCTGACAGGTACACTCACACACACTCCTATGTAAAGAATGTATGTCTTCCATAATCTACTTATATGCCAACACCATCACAGAAGAATCTTTAGGAGATTAGCTGAAAGCCAATTATTTTAATACTCCCTCCAAATGCGTGTCCTGAGCAAAGTCTACAACAGAAGGATTAATCTAAAAATAATTCTTTAATCTGCTTTCCATTTTCTAATTCTTAAACACCTAAATCATTTCCAACAACCTTCTTAAAGATCCCAAGAATGATCTAGGCACGGTGGCACATGCCCAGCACTCAGGGAGGCTAGTGCAGGAGGATGACAAGTATTAATTAGTCCAGCCTGCGGAACTTAGCAAGACTCTCTCAAAAATAAAATTAAAAAAAAAAAGTAAAGCGGCTGAAGATGTAGCTCAGTGCAAAGATCCAGGACCTCACTACTACAAAAACAAACAAACAAACAAATAAACAAACAAAAAGATTCTAAGAATTTCTTACCATTTTTGCTTTCCTTCAAAATCAAAGAAGCTTGGTTTAGGAATATTGCAATTTCCAACTCTGACCTAAACAAGGAGGGGGGGAAAAGTCAAGAACTTATTTTTCAAAGAAGTGTCTAAGAACTTTTTTCCCCAACTTTATGATGTATGTTTAGCAACTTATTTTTCAAATTAGTGTCTAAGAACTTTTTTTTCAACTTTACGACATGTTTTTAACTCTTAAGTTGAAAAATATTCTCATATATATAAAATAACAAAATTTACCATCCTTTGCTAAACATATGAAAACCACAAACAAACAAAACTTTAAAATAGAGGTAGCTTGAACTTACTGCATAAAGTAATTGCTACCTAATATTACAGTACAGAAAAATATGGGTGAAAAATGCTGTCATTCCTTAACAGACTTATGTTTGAATTATATATCAGTCTTTACTATCATTATAATAGAGAAAAAATTTTAAACATGCAATAAACTTAAGGTTCAGTTTTTCAGAATTCATATGAATGTTTCTTCATGCTAATTCTAATATTATTAGCACTTTATATCTCCCAGAAGCTAGAACAAAGTGTATTATTTTGAAATGCATCAATATAAATTTACATGCTACAAAATTTCAGCAGTTCTTAGCAAAAATATAAACTCTATTCCACAATAATCTCTTGTTTGTGATCAAAGTTTATCTTTTTTTTCAGACAGGGTCTCACTATTTAGTTTAGGCTAACATTGAACTCATTATGTAGCCCAGGCTGACCTCAATCTCACGGCATTTCTCCTGCCTCTGCCACCTGAGTGCTAGGATTACAGGCATGTGCCACCACATCCAGGTTAATGATTATTTCCAATCCTCAAATGACATTTGCATGTAAATTCCAGATTATTTTCATTGTGAGTATGTATAAGTGAAATTTGCAAAAATGCTGAATTCACTATTCAGCTCCTGATTGTCACCACCATAAGTAATCTCCATCCCTCATGAACATCTACCTATGTATCTGCATTTCTTTTGACATTTTCATATTTTCTACTTTGTGTCAGAAAGTGTGTAAAGACTTATGTTTCTATTAGAACAGAAAATCTACGAAACTGTGCTTAATTTCCCATAGCACCTTCTCCTTAGGGACTTCCCATTACCTTCCACTACTCTTGCACACTTGAATTTTGCTAAAATTAATTCAATGCTGTCATCTGACCCTAATTTCTACTCGGTGATGTAGGGATTTTAAGTTCTGTGCTTTTTTCGTATTATTCCATTTATCCAAAATGCTTTCTCTTTGTCTCTGAGCTTTTCAAAAGACTATACCTCCTACCAGTCTTGCTCATCATTCAGATTTTAAAAACTCTTTCAATCTACATGATTTCATTTACCGCTAAGTTCATAAACTTTGTCACCGCTATCGTTTCCTTAGCTATTAATCACATGGCTATAATTAAAATATACACTTCTATAGAAGCAGGCCTGTTATGATAGAAAGGAGGAAAGAAAGGGTAAGAAGAAGCTGCTGCACTTTTGAACAGTAAACAGACCAAAGGCTTCAAGTTATCTCAATGAGCCATACAATAATCCTGCAAGGTATATCATTACAAACACATTTTGTAAATAAGGACAGAAAAGTTCAGGATGTTTCCCTCAGTTAACTTGTTAGTAAATACTAAATAAGTAATATTTGAATTCAGGACTGTTTGAACCCAAAGCCCAATATTCCTTCTCTGTATCACTACCTTATATGCTATATAGAATTTAGGCTTCAGTTCTGGCACTTCTGAAATCACATAAACAACTGGACTGCTACAAATATGAAGTGAGATTAAGCTATAAAAACTATGTAAGACATCATAAAAATAGCTAATAATTTTTTTTCTTGTCCAGATACCAGCCAGCTGTGGAAACAAATGGCAATATCTGTTCTCTTTTTCTACAGTAATTATCATGGCTAGGTCCATAGTCCTTCAGTTAAACAGTACATCTGTCCATACCACCTCTGCCTGGGTTCTGGGAGGGCTGGATATGGGTGAAAAGTATAAAAATATCTTCCTTAAAAAGGGCCTGGTCTTCTCCTTTTCTTTGTCTTGACTAGAACATGCGTGTGGTGATAGGAAGCCTCTCTGGCCATGAAAGAGGGATTTATGGCAGCTATTTGCACGCTTTGGGACATTATAATCCATTTTTCCCTCAGAAATTAAGGACCCTAAAGACCTTTGTTTCCTGTGAATTCTATCTATTCATATTTACTGTGAGTTAAAACAGCTATTTTAAAATATGCATTCACTTGAAAATTACAGTAAACCTGTCACATGTTAATATAAATTTTAAAGTTTATGAAAAATACATATCTAACCTCAAAAAATTTAAAGAGAAAAATGGTACCATTTTACATTTTATAAAATCTAATAATAGACGGCTCAGTTGTATTTTCTTATTTACTTCTATATCGAATATATTAGTATATGTTCCTTTGGTTGAAGTAGATGAAGAACATTCACCACCACCAAATGTTATAAAAGAAAAGTATTTTGGTAGCATTTTCAGGTAATTGTGAATATTCTTCTTTGATTCTACACCAAAACTCAATGAGTGGCACTTTCTTTAAGTTAACTTTAATGTGAACTCTAAATTTAAATCAATGGATTTTTCATATTCTTATGTTGAAAACTGTTGGTCTGATTTGTATTTTGAATGGATCCTTTACCTACACATGATTTGTAAACTACTCAATGAAGTATTTAGAAAATACAGTTCACTGAGATATGCAGATTTTCCAAATTTTGACATCATTTCATCATAATTACCAAAATTTCATATTAGTTATTGTCACTACTTATCTTTTTAAAAAATTGTTTAAGTATGGAAACTCAAGCTCACAATGGCAGATTTTCCAAACTTCTAATTTCCATTTGAAAGCTCAAACATTATCACTGACAACAAGTATTTACAGTTGTTCTTGAAGTAACAAGCTTCACTTCTTTCATTTCCAAGAAACTATCTGCCAAATAGTACTCAAATCCTAATACACATAATTTATCTGTAGGTTGCTCTAAGTAAAAAAAAAAAAAAGAAAAAACAGATATATGACTATATTTCCTACCATTGCCTCGATTCAGTTTAAGGCATTATCAGTTTTATCCATCAGGCCAACATAAGAAAAAAAAACACAAAAAAATGTCTTGTATTACCATGAAAATAGTTTTGATCTTATGGATCTCCTGAGAAAGTCTTAAGGATTTATAGTGGTCTATGGGCCACAATTTGAGAGCTTCTGCCTTAGAGATGGCTGAGCTACGACATGGAAAAATAGAGGCCCCTGGGCGGTTTCATGAAGCAGAGCCACCCTGACCTGTTCTCTGGATCACCTCCTTCCAGATTGTTAGAGACCACTACAAAGTGGCTCTGAGCAGGATTTAATATTAACCAGTTGGCTTCCCCTGTTTACTTGGGAGTTCTCTGAAGCTTAAGTACCTTGTCTGATGACAGGCAGTGGACTCAGTAAGTAAACCTCTTAAGTCACTGGTCACCGCTAAGGCCTATAAAACTGTGACACCTCAAAGGACAAGATAAGGCCATAGCTGAGGATGTCTGGCTCCAGCCCCAATTAACTTAGGGAGACTGTATAGCTGCAGGCATCTCACTCCTGCTGTGAAGGCCTTCCCGAAGATAACATAGTTCTCCTACATTAACATAATGTATTACTTGGAAAAGTTCAGCCCAGATTCCCCCATTTTCTCAAATATCCTCCTCCTTTGTTTGTAAACCAAATAAATACGCCTGCGCAGAGTCTGGCTAAACGCAGAGAATATGGAAGCTGTAAGAGAGTTAGTCCCTCCTGCAGCCCTGAAATCACTGCCATTGTCTCACTTATTTAAGTGTTCACTGTCCTCTCGTTTGGGAGATTGTGGGCCTAATCAGCCTGCAATAACTCAGGGTTATTTAACCCAGTATCAGATCATTATATGAGATAAAAACAAAACTTCAGTAGCTGACCCTGTATCCTAAGTGACACAGAAACGTTTATAATTCCCAAGTTCAAATAGTTCTGGATCTAGCAGACTGCAGAAAATAAAATTCAACATTTTAGGACATTATGACTTGCAGTGTCCAAAATTGGTACATAGCATAGATATCTTAATGCTGGTCTCTAAGATAGACAGACAGATACAAAATATATCCAAAGCCCTTAAAACAGTATTTGAACAAAGGTTGCCAATGACAAAATGCAAAAGAATCAAGTGTGCCAAAGTTAAAGAGGGCATGCAGGGTATCTTCACTTGTGCTATTACTGAAGACTCCCATAAAATGAACCTGACAGAATTTGAAATTTGCTTTGCCCTCCAGTTTTTACAGGTGTCAGATTTTTCTGATGGAAAAGTGTAAGCTAATACATAGAAGGAGCAAAAACTTAATTGGTTGCCAGCTAAGAGGTGACTACATTTCACTTGGAAAAATAAGATATTAAGGACGACTCTAGTACTGATAAAGGTATGTCCAAAGAAAGAAAAAAAAAGTCTTGTAGGGAATTTAGAGAAAATTTGTGTTATACTGTTTAGAGAACGGTCTGTCAGATATATAACAGGTCCTAGCGCAATACTCACTGTATACTTGTTAAATATTTCAAAGTTTATGACCAAAGTAAATGACCAAAAAGGAAACAGATACAGAACTTTTGCAAGAAAGCTGATTCCAAGGCCAATTTGGGACGAACTTTCATTCAACACTATCATTTATACCATTTGTACCGATCGCTCTGATCTCTCAAGTCACATTAACTGGAGTCAGTCTTCAAAAGAAGGTGCATCTCTAGTCAGGATATTCAGCGTAAGAACACAGGGGGACTCCTCTACATATCACTATTTTTTAAAAAATACAGGGGAAAATATGTAATTACATCAAGATAATTACATCAACATTTTTTAAATAAGATAAAATAGGTTATTATCCAGAACTTCATTTCTTCCAGTGTTCCAAGGAGCTGTAGTTTTCCTAAACTGTTACTTTTGCTGGCAATTTTTCATGTGTTTATATGTAGAAACCTCAAGCACTTTGTAACCCTTTTAAAGTGTCATGATGCTTTTCCTTCTTTGTATTCTCTGTAGACATGACACCTGAGTGTTTTGCAGATAAATATTTGTTAATTACGATAGCAATTTTTTTTTATTCTGGTACCTAATCAAAGACTCCTTGAAGGATAAATTAAACGTGGCTTCTACAAGTAACACATACATGTTCATACTTCCAAGTAAGGCTCAAAGCTTTAGACAGAGTCAGGAGCTTATATAATGTAGTTCAGACTGACTTATCCACATGACTCTAAAGAAGCTGTCTGCTCTTGGGTTTATTTTTCCTTTTTTGAAAAGAAGACTGCTTCGTCTGGTGTTTACTGCCTCTAAAATATTTATGATTATGTCTACGACAGAACATATTCAGCCCAAACGTAAGTCCAAGATATTTAGGGCTTAAAAAGAAACACTAAAAGTTGTAACGTTTTATTTTGTACTGCATCACTTTACTACTGTGATATTATTCTCAGTTAACAAACTATTTTTATAAACATTGCCATACATATCTCCACATAGCCTTTCAGCAAGAGTGAATGATAAGTCCTATTTCATTATCCTCATTTTGTAAAGGTTCTGAGGTTGGTAAAATAAAAGGTCACTGAGTCAGAGGAGCCCCAGAAAAACTGTCAAGAGTCCGGCTAAATAAAATATCCTTCCTAAGAGAGGTGCGGGATCTTTCCCATGTCTGGAATGATGAGCACCAAACAAAACAAACGTCATCACACCTTGCCTTAAACCCTGCACATTTGCTCTCAGTTTCTGGGAGACGATGAGAAGGCCCCGTGTCTCTACCTCATCCACTCCTTGGAGACTTTACCTGCTTGTACCTGGCGTACAGGTACAGGAGCTGCTCCCTGCTGGCTACCTGAATCAGGCTTTGAAGGTGTGCGGCCGCCTTCTCGAACATCTCCGTCAGGCTCCTGGACGCCTCGGTCTCGGGGGTCTGGGGCGATTCCACATCCCCGGAGTCATCCCCGGAGCTCAGCTCTCCCCCGCTGTGACCCGCGATGGCCCCCGTGGTCAGGAATGGTGTGGCCATGACTCCCTGTTCGGTAGTCCCTCGTTGTGGGGTCGGCCCTGTACCGATGTGCTGCTACGCGGACTCGGGCCTGGCCGACCCGTCTGGGACCCCAACTCGCTCGCTCCGCGCAGGGCCCTCACCTAACTTTGCCGCCTCGCCGATCCGAGGCCCCGGCGTACAGGTTGGGCTCTGCGGCTCGCTCAGCTGCCCTCTTCCCTAGGTTCCTTCCGCGTAACAGATCTCTCTCAGCGCGGCCTGGGGTAGGCTTGGATGTGGAGCGCGGAGGAGAGGGCTCCGCTCAGTCGGGGGAGTGGCCCGCGGCTTCGCGGCTGGGCGGAGGGAGCGGGAGGCTGCGGTGGCCGTGCGCCAGAGACGACGGCCTCCCCTCCAAGGACTGGGGGAACCTCACCAGAGGGACGCCAAATGGAGAATGTGCCCTCAGTCGGGGGTGTCACGAGTTGAGATTTGTCGAACTCGGGAACAAGCTGTCTGCACTGGCCACGGGGTGGGGGGTCGTTTGGTGGTGTATCGATAGAAACTGAGCCGGGGGAAACATGAGGCTGAAGACAAAGGTTCCGGCTGCTCCTGTTGGACCCAGATAGTGTGCCCCAGGCGCTCCCCAGTGGGCATGTGCGTGCAACTGTAGCTTGAGAGTGGATGGTTTTGCTTTGTTTTGTTTTGTTGGTTTGGTATCGAGAATTGAACTCAGGACCTTGCTATTGCCAGGCAGGCGCTTGTGTCGCTGAGCTAAGTTTGGGTGTTTTGAAAAATGAACAAATTGATGGGAGGTGAGACCTTTGCTATTCTACAGTGTTTGTGATGAATCTGAAAATAGGCTTTATGGAGGTAACCCCCACCCTCAGCACAATTTGCTGAGCTTAGCCTTTGTCCCTGTGCTTTGCAGGCACAAAGCAAAAAGTGTGTCATAGTGCTTGTGTCTTAGGAATTGCATTCCTCTGGTAGGGCAGGAAACCCAACAGGCGCTCCACGCTCCACGAGGTAGAGGAATCTGAGCTATTATGCGTGCCAAGCTGGAGGAGCTGTGCTCTCCAAATTCTGGACAACAAATAGTGGGGTCGGGGAGATTGTATACTATAGTTTACTTTGGGTTGGGCTGGGTCGGGTCGAGCAAAGCGGAATTTTACAAAAGCTGAAGTCTGAAGGTGTTATATACTGAGTTTAGAAGTGTGACAGAAACAGAAGCTATATGAAACACCTTGTGGCTGCAAGATAAGCTCAGAACTTCACCAGCTAGGAAAGGCTGTGGTACCTTGTACCCCGAGGCAGGAAGTGGGGGCTGGTAAAAACATGGGAGGGGAGCTTAAGGTCCTGACTTTCCTTATTACTACTTCAGATAGAAACTAAGGAGCTGAGTCCCTCCCTCCCCTTCATTCAGCTGTAAATGCCACACCACCCTAATGATTATCCATGCTTCCATAGTCTTAAAAAGAGGCTATACAGTTAGAAACAGAGAAATCCTGTGAACTATTCCCTTCAACCATAAACACAACACCATCCTAATGATTACCCACGTTTAAATTTAGGCGAGACAAAGTGGGGGAACCTTGGATCGGACGTGTCTGATCCTATAAATACTGGGAGCCTGAGTTATCCAACCCCTTTAGCCTTCTCCCTGTTTCTGCTACTGTTCTGTGATCTTCAATAAAGGCAGCTACTTACTATATACTATGAGGCGTACACTTGGCAGTTCTTTTCTTGTCCTACACAAAAACCTGGACTATTTTTGGCCCACTCAACAGTAGCAGTTCTGCCCTAAGGAAATTTACAAATCTGTGTGTGTGTGTGTGTGTGTGTGCGCACACACTAACTAAATTAGATAATATACAGAAAAGGATTAGGCCCTCAAAAAAAAAAAAGGCACAGAAAATAAAGACATCAGAATTGCGGCTGCAGGCAAATCTCAAGAGAACCCAGGCTTAGGATAAAAAACCAATAGCAAGGCCTGCTTGCCTCCTAGAGATAAACCACAATTTATTATCCTATAATTAGCAGCACTTGGTATAATGAGCGCAGATAGGCATCAAACTCATAGGCTGGTGACCAGGATGTCTGGACCTGTACTGCCCTTTCCTTTCTGCGTTTGCTCTTGCCATGCCGTGCTCTTTCCTTGCTATATGTCTTGTTTTTGCTTGGATCAATATTAGCTAAACAGCTATACTTGTACTCCTATAGGTTGATCGTAGTCTGACACCTGTTGTACCCACACTGCGATTTTGCTGTATAAATCACTCCTGAAAGAGGCCCTCAGTGGGCACACATTTGGGACCCCTCCTGGAAATGCTGGAGCTACCCTTCTTCTCTTCTTTCTAATAAAACTCTCCTAACTTTCTCGTTTGGCTCACAAGTTCATTCTTCAGTGTTGTGAGACCACAAACTTGGCACATTTAACATCCAACAGGTCTGGAGTTATATTTTTCCTATATCACTATTGGAGGTTTCACCTAGATAATTGGAAGTAAAAGTCTGCTTTTGCTTCATGGTATTCCTAAAATATAATTCTACAGTGTGACTCATTTAGGTAATTGAAAATTGTCATCCCTTGTTTATTGGTTGCTCATGCCTTGTTAAAATAATAATAGATTTAAATTGAAAGCATGGAAAAATCATGCCTTTTATTCACGAGGTTTCTTTGCTAGAACATCTTTTATTTTGCAAAGAGTGTCTTGTATTTCTTTCTTCACTTGCTTGATGGTGATGAGATGGTTTGGTCTCTCATCACAGACAGTTTTTTTGGAATTTTATTGCAGAGGTGATAGCTCATGCTCCTTGGTGTGTCTAAAATTTCAGCTAGAGGCTATTGAGGCAGGAGACAGAGCATGGTGAAGCTGGCTGGGAAAGTAGGCATGACCTGTTAGCGACAAAATCTCAGGACATGGGCAGAACAGTTCTCAAAGTGTGAGCATAGACTTCTCTCAAGGATTCAAGGACTTTGAATAGGACAGCCTAGGCCTGACATTAGCCTGAGGAGTGGGAGATATAAGAAAGGACAATCACCTCTGGCTCTGCACTACCATGTTGTTTCACAGGAGTCCCCTCTCATTTTGGAGGGTTAACCCTTTCCTTACGTTTTCTTGGCCCAAACTCACTCTGCAAAGCATATTTCTTTTCCTACCTTTAATAAGTATAAGACTTTGCTACTGTCTATGCTTGTTTTGACCAATTCTTTGTTCAGGACAGAAAGAACCTCGAAACCACGTCTTGGAACAGACTCCAGCACCCTACAAGGCTGTAACACTGTGGGACAGTTCATTTCTGTAGGAATGTTATTATCAGTATCAAGAAAGGGTACTGTGTTTGTGTTTGTGTTTGAAACCTTGCCACTCTTCTCCCTTTCCAATGAAAGTCTCCTGAACCCTTGAAAAATGATTGCTCATGTATATGAGCACCAAAAACAGGCATTTCTTTTAGACCACATACTTCCATACCCGAGTTAAAAAGGAAATAAAACTCGTGCTCTGCCAAAAAGACACAATATAAGGGCATGGATGGTCCAGTGTCTGAGCAAGGATCCCACATGCAATAGCAAAAGAGACCCTCATCCTGAGACACAGTGAAAACACCTCTGGGTGACACAAGGGACAACTATCTCCAAAAGCACACTTATTTATGAGCCCCAAATAGTACAGCTTCACATCTTCAGTCTGCCCATTGTCTTTTCTCTCTCTCTTTCCAGCTCTCTAAAAAGTTAAAACATATCAGGTCTCTTTCTTATTGGTTTAGGTCTCTGCTTGGCAATGCTGTAATACCCTCCACAGTGTCCTACCCCGCTAACCCCCGAGGAGGAACCTACCACTGCGACACCCCACCCCAACAGGACCCAGATCCCACTCCACCATCCTGCTATGCATTCCACAGATGCATACAAAGGGGGCTGGGGATATAGCTCAGTGGAATAAGCAACCCTCTCAATTGAAATGAGATGGGGAGCTCACCAGGCACACACAGTATGTTCCTCAATTCTCTCACAGTAAGTGATGGCTAGGCATGACTTCACCTTTCTCCAAAGCACGTGTCAAACTCAGCCCCTGGAGGCAACCCAGGTACATCCCATCTGAAACCTGAGCCTCAGTGCCCAAATTTCAGATGGCTTGACATTTTCATCTTCCTATGAGGGAAGGTGATGGGCTCTGGTAACAAGGACCAAGTGGATTGTTCGAAAGAACAATTATGTTGGTTGAGGAGGCTTGTCATACATTGAAGGGTCAGAATTAATATCCCAAGAAATGTGATTAGTTTTGTTAAAAGATCAGAAAAAAGAAGGTCTTTTGAATTTGCCATAAACTAATTAAAATATTTGGCTTCCTTTTAAAAAAATCATGTAAAACCCTGGCAGAAATGTCCAGGGACAAAGACTCAAGTGACACTGAAGAAACTCATCACATAACACGAATTTATTCATAGTCCAAAGATTTCTCTCTTGTATAGGAAAAGCCCACATATCAAGAAAGGAGGGAAAATAGAACATATATATACAAAAACCAGAGAAGGCTATCCACGGGATGGACGATTCCAACTTTCATCCATAAAAAAGAAACACAGGGAGTGGAAGGCCCAGATTCTTCTTCTCATTTCTCAGAGGGCAAATCTTTCTATTTAGTTCAACAAGGGTATGTACTAGACGGAGTGTGGGGGACAGGGCACTTGCATGGCCTGGGGATGAGCTGAATGAGAATGAGCTCCACCAAGAGCTAGTGGAGGGACTGCAAAGACCCCTGGGGGGGTCTGCAGCCCTGGAAGAGTGGAATGGGGAGAAGAGAAGGTCCATAGGGACTCGAAGGGGAGGGGGGACAAAGGGGCTGAGAGGAGCCAGGTGTGTGGGACACCTTGATGGATGGAATACGCCTGGGAGAAATGGAGGAATCGGAGGCCTGGCAGAAAGGACCAAGGAGACACAGAGGGACCCGAAGAAGGGCGGGCACGGTGGGACCCGAGCCTGGAGTGTGGGCCTCTTAACTGGACTGAGAAACAAAGGGTCCTGACGCCTGGTGGAATGGACCCAGGAGACAGGAAGAAACCTTAGGAGGCTTGGAGGGACACAAAGAGGGACAGAGAGACCTAAGCTTGGCGTGTGGGACACCCCGGTAGACTGAACATACCCCGGAGAAATGTAGGTAACTGAGGTCTGGCGGAAAGGACCAAGGAGACATGGAAGGACACAAGGAGGCTGGAGCTGGAGGGGACCCAAGGAGTTGCAGAGGGAACTGAAGTGGGAAGCAGAGGGGGGCTGGAGGACCAGAAGGGAAGCAGGCGGACTCTAGGCATGGCAGAGAGGCCTGTGGAGGTACGGAGGGACCCAAGCAGGGGTTGGCAGGGACTGGAGGACGCTTGGAGAGACTGAAGAGCCCTGGACAAACCACAGCCTATGGGGCTGGGTCCCAAGCATGGGCAGAGGGACCCTTGGAGAGAGGAACGGACTTGAAGCTTGCAGAGGAGAACAGAGAAGGGACAGAGGGAAGCCCAGAGGAAAGAGAAGGGACACAGAGGCATCCGAGGCCATAGGGTAGGGAACGCTGGCCCGGTGGAGTGACCTGAGGTAGGACAGAAGGACAATAGGCCTTTGGAAGAAATTCGAGAATGTCCAGGGCAGGGACCCGATGTGCCCATGGGGCAGCCCTGGCAAGGTAGAAGAGAACAATTCTGGGCAAAGGAATCCGAGTTTTGACAAAGAGATGTGCACTGGGGCTGGGCCTGAGGAGGCTGGACCCAAAGAGCCTAGGGTTGTGGGAGGCAGCTGGGACAGGCAATTCCGGGCAGAGTGGGAGGGTTTGAGGCAGAAAGAGGCCAGGCAGGACCCCGAGAGTAGAGAGTTCAGGAATGGGTGGGGTTGGGAAGGGGCACAGAGGACCTGTTCTGGGCACAGAGGTCCTGGAGGAGGTGGGCTGCGGGGAGAAGAGACAGCCCAAGCAGATTTTCTAAGCACAGGAAGGATGCAGGGAGGCAGTGGAAGCCCAAGTCTGGCTGAAAGAGCTAGACTGTGGCGCAGAGACCAGCCAAGCCCCGTTGCTCAGAAGGTACATAAGCAATGTCCAGTGCTCACGGGAACTGAGAAAATGTGTCTGCTGGCTGGGCAGCCAGTGTGAAGAAGTACACTGAGGGGTTCCACCCGCAAGGGTGGGTACCAGAGCAAGAAGCGAAGCGAGCTAGGTATCTTTGTCTCTCCCCTAAAAAATAATGCAGTCTACAGCTGCAGCATCTTGTGTGGGGGTAGTTCTCTTCCGTGTGGCTGACGTATTCCAGGACTCTTGAGTGACCAGGTTTCCATCTTTCCAGGATTTTGAGATAAGAACAGATAATCCAATGCTGGTTACTTCCTCAAGCACCTCCAGTTTTCTGTCACTGGCACTAGTCAGGGACATCACTAAGAGATGCCTTTAAAATACCAAACAAGCAGGAAGAGACAGTGGTACCTTCTTTTGTTTCTAATCAATATGGAGAAGAGTAGATAACCCTTCTTAGGTAGGCATCTGTACCAGCACAGATCGGGGCCTTGGCAGACTTTCTTTCTCCACCTTTTAAAGTATATACTTACCTCCAAAAAGTGTCATCTGGCCTCTTTCTATACCCAAACCTGGCCTGAGCTCCCCTAACAAATAGTTGCTAAAAGAATGCAAAAATTACAACATGCTGCCTTTCACAGTCTGTCCCTGTAGAGGGAACAGTTACATGTGGCTATCAAAACAGTAGTTTTGGCTATCAGCTGTGGCTATCAATCAACTGTGGCTACCAAAACAACAAGGGGCCCCCCAAAAGCCTGGGCAGCTATTCCAAAATTAAGATTAACCCATCAGCCTAGGGCCCTTCTTCAAAACAGTCCTTGCTTTCACAGCATAAAAAGGATTTTTTCCTTCTTCTTTGCCCTTCTGATTCTTGTTGGTGTTAATTTATTACAAGAGATTTCTGTTAATTGAAGATCTGCAAAAAAAAAATTCTGAGTGGCCTATTATCTTGGTTATCCAAAATGAAGGAAGGAAAGGTTGATTTAGCTTACAGTTTGTAGAGGTTTCAGTCCTTACTTGGCTGGTTCTGAGGCAGAGTGGCACATGGCAGAGGGCAAACTGTTCAGGGCAGCAGAGCACAGCAAAAACAACCAGAAAAAAGGGAGGAATGGCTGCAAGCAGCCTCCTTTTCTCCCCTATATTGTAAACAGCCTACCCCCACCCAGGGGGCGTGTACCTCTCACATAACCTCCATGCCCTCCACTTTCACAGGCCCAGGATATATACAAAGTAAGCACCCTGGCTTCCTGCTGAATCACTCAGCCAAAGCTCTAGACTCCCCAAGTTGACACAATGTATCAACCATAACACCTATATATAGTTACAAACCTAAAAACTATAAAAGGATTAGCCAATACATCTAAAAGTGTACTCTGATGTAGAAATAATTGTGTATTTTTGTTCGTCTTTGTGTTTAATCTGTATTAATAACTGGTTAAAATATCTGCAGTTGCTGTTTAAAAAACTTTTTCTTTTTTCTGACTCTTTTTGAGATTTCCATAAAAAGTTTTATGGTTTTTGTGGTAACCAAATTCACTTAAAGGCCTGGGATATAGCTCAGTGGCACAGTGCCTATGTGGTAAACACAAGATCCTGAGTTTGATTCCTGGTACCCCCCTGCCAGAGTCCAGCTCCGACCTTGGGAACAGGGAGAGGGGAGAGGGAATGAACCAAAGAAAGAAGGGGTCGGGAGGACTGGTGAAGGTAACCAGCGGTTTTGTTTATTGAGCAAAGCACTTAAGTACAGGTTTGTCAGGCAGGCTGCCAGACCCTTGCCCTAGATTCACCTCTAAGGTTTCTGTTGCTGTTACAATGGTTGCTAAGGTACATAATGACCCGTTCAGGACCACTGCCTTTACAGACTGCTTTCCCACAAGTCAGTCCATTAATCTTCTTCTTACAAGAAAGTTATACCCATTGCCATGGGGAGGTTACAAGGAAGTTATATCCGTTGCCATGGGGAGGTCTTGTCCTCACCCGGTCTGGTCCCCAACACCCCATCAAAAAACCCCAACCAAAATTCACTTAAAACATTACTATATTAAAACTAATAGACTTGAGACTTGCATAAGATTTACAAATGAAAGGCTTAAAGTTTGATAATGTAAGTTATATATGATTTAGGTTAATATGTACATTAAGTTTTAGGAACAGTATATATTGTCTTCCAAAAGTTTGATCCCTAGTACCACAAAAAACAAATGTATGTTTAGATAGACACTTAATGTATGAACCCAAATGTGTGATTCACATAACTAGACAGTAGAGTAGTTTAAATCAGTTAGTAAGAGTAAAGATGTCTTTAAAGTGGGTGACATGTTTCTATCCAGGTTGTTAGGTGACCAAGATACTATCAAAAATTAGTTTTATAAGTGCAGCGCCTATTAATGTCTTTGTACCATGATTTAAGAGGGTTCCTTGGTCAAAGATTATCTATCTATCTATCTATCTATCTATCTATCTATATACACACACATATACACATATATATATGGCATAATGGTTAACATTTTTTAAAGCTATATGTCTTTGATATTTGGTCAAAGGTCATATATATATATATGGCATAACAGTTAACATTTTTAAAGCTATATATCTTTGATATATATATGATATAGCTATATATCTTTAAGATATATATATCAAAGATATATAGTTTTAAAAAATGTTAACTGTTATTCTGGGTTCTCATGAGCCATCCAAAATAATTTTTTTGTGTTTTGTCTTTTTGAGACAGGGTCTCAGTCTGTAACGCTGGCTTGCCTTGAACTCGCTTATGTAGCACAGGATGGACTTGAACTCATGCTGATTCTCCTGCCTCAGCCTTCTGACTGCTGGGTTTACAGGCATGCACACACATCCCCCAGCTAAAGTCATTCTTTTTGCTATAATTAAAAGGTTAACCAAGTAATCGCAAGAAGCCACGGGCACAAGTATTTTCAATAATCAGTTTATGATTGGTTAAATAAATAACTAGTATTTCACTTTATGACATAAATATTTGTATGTACAGTAGCACCTTGTTCACAAATCTAATTCATTCCACAATTCTGGAAAAGATGGCCATGTTGGTTCATGAGAGAAAGAGGACTGCAGTTGTGACTATCAATCACCCAAGGCAGAGTTTGCAAACAGAAAGAAAATTTTGCCAAATATTTTGTGTGTGAACCAAATTGTTCACAAACGAAAGCATTCATGAACTGATATATATCAGTTCATTTTATATATATATATATATATATATATAATATGTTATACTGTGAATCTAAGATTTAAAATTTATAGAGTTAAGATTATATACGTTTAACACATATAAAGTAACGAATGTGTGCTCTTTTATACAATATACATCTGAACCTTAGATATATAAAATAACCAGACTTTGGCATCTCTTTAAATATGGCCCTCCCATTTAAACCTTGATCTACATCTGTTAGCTTTGATTAAACAATCATTTTGTTATTATATCAAGGAGATACACACTTACATATTGGGTAATAGGTCTATTCATTGTTATCCTTTTAATGCTTAGTGATCAATTTTTAGAACAGCGCAACATAATGAAATGGGTTCTCTTCAAATTCTTGTTCCTTGAACTTTTCTAGGTAGTATATATAAATTTCACTTGAAAAATTTTGGGCTGGGGATATGGCTTAAGCCTAAAATTTGCCTTGAGAGTAAAAACTAAATATATGTAAAGATTTATATGTGGATATGATATTAATTATTGTTAATCTCAGAGAATATTAAATGATGTATTTGTGTATCCCAAGTGCACAGGCCTTCAAAGATACCAAACTGAAAGATGTCTTTTCTCACTGATAACTTCCAGCTAAAGTTGTTTATGGTGGTAAATATTTTTAGGTTCAAGCACTTGGCTTTCCCTTAACTGTTTTCTAGCTGTTTGTGATAAAATGTTGTGTTGGTTTGGGGTTATTTTGCAAGGTGAAACAATATATAATACAGGACACATACTTTGTATGATTATTTATAAGTCACCCAAAGAACAATATAGAAAAGAGTACAAGAAATCTGTCCACACACTAAGACCAAGGAATTCAGCTGAGGGCCTGCATCCTGCAACAGTGTGTCCTACATGAGTCCAGCTGAATACCTAGAGCTCATAACAGCGCTCCCCCAAATCCAACCGAAGGCCCACAGCCCACAACAACATCTCATGCGGGCCTGTTTCACGGATCTGTGCTGGGAAGGCCCAAAGGTCAGTGGTAGAATCTAAGAAGTCTGTGCCAGGAGGGTGAAGGATGGCTGAGGGGTCTGCGCTGGAGCCAGGAAGATGGGAGAACCAGAGCTCCCCAAAAGGTATCACAGCCATCCTCAGCAACAGTGAGGTTCCCAGCTCCTCTGATGACCAGGATGGCCGAGCTCCCATCAGGGAAGCCAACGCAGTAAGCTTCTCCTGGAGACCAGCAGTGCACCACCTTCCCCTCCAGAGCCAGGAAGCGATGCTCAAAGTGAGAATCAGAGCTCCCCTAAAGTGAGCCAAAGCCATTCTCAGTGCCAATGAGGTCCTGAGCTCCTTGGAGGATGCAAACAGCCAAGTTTATTGGGAAAGCCAGCACGACAAGCTCCTCCAAAACAACCAACAGCTTCTACTAGATCCAACAGCCTTTCTCCTCTCCTAACAGCCTTAACTTTTCCTTCTCCAGTTCTGCCTCTTATTCCGCTGGCCACAGTCCCCAGGGGGCCTCCTACACGCAGCACCATGCTCACTCAGTTCAGCTGGGGGTTATAAGTTGACCACCAGTCATCAATCTACTACGAATGTACATGCCAATCTAACATAATATAGCCAGCCAGATGATAATAGATACCTTTTCATGTCTATGTTTATGTGATTATCATGTAATTGTGTTATAACAGAGATACATAAACACTGTACAATCCAGGCAATGCCACTCAAAAAAATTAAAGATTAGACATTAACAATCTATAAATATACCTATAGAAATGCATTCTATTTAAATGGCACTTTATAAAAGATAACAAATAGGTTAAAGTTTCTTTATGTCATTTAATATCTTGTAGTTAGATAAAGATAATTAGTTTTAAAGGTATTTTATACTAAAATGGAAATTTAAATGTGTTTCAGAGACAATAACAAAACCTAATGGTTCTCATGTAATAATGTCATCATGCTTATTATGTTAAAATGCTATGTTGCTCTTGATCTCAAATCCTCTCTGTAAAACTTTATAATTGTTATCTGTTAACATTCTACAAAAATTTGACTTCCAAAATAACCATAATTGATTAAAAATAAGTTCTCTGGTCATTCTATATATTTCAAGATACTTGATGTCCATATAAGAGTATGATAGTTAAACCTACTGCTTCCACTGCAATACCAGTATAACTGATCTCCTGGATGTCCAACAGCTGAGGTTTAGAGACCAAAGCTAAGAAAGATAACTGGGCTAGGAAGACATGGTCCTCAAAGGACCATGGTCCCTGGTCCTCAAAGGTCAACAAAGACCCAAGACATGAGGGGACCCTTCTACAAGATCCTACAACTCTTGTGAGTTGCCCAATCTCCTGAACAGAAGAATTGTTCAACTCCAAAAAGACAAGAGTCAACTAATGCACAGTGTGCTAAAAAGGAGGGACACCAAAGAGAAAAATGTCTCTGTGCTTCTATGAGAAACTACATTGTCATAATTTCCTCCCTTCTTTGGGTTTGGGATTAACTTGCTCTTCTTTTTCTAGAAGTTTGAGGTGTAACCTAAGGTTGTTCATTTGTGTTCATTCTATTTTCCTGATGTGGGAATCCACTGCTATAAATTTCCCTCTGAGGACTGCTTTCATTGAGTCCCACAGGTTCTGGTGGTTTGTATCTGCATTTTCATTTGATTGTAAATAGTGTTTAATTTCTATTTTAATTTCTTCTGTGACCCATTCATTGTTCAGAAAGGTGTTATTTAATTTCCATGTGTTTATGGAGCTTTTATGATTTCTTTTATCATTTATTTCCAGTTTCAATGCACTATGGTCTGAAAATATGCATGGGATAATTTCAGTTCCTTTGCATTTACTTAAGCATGTTCTATGTGCTAGCATGTGGTCTATTTTAGAGAATGTCCCACGTGCAGCTGACAAGAATGTGTACTCTAATGTTGATGGGTGGAATACTCTGTAAAGGTCTACTAAGTTCATTTGTTCACATGTTTGGTTTAGTTCTGTTATTTATTTGCTGATGTTTTTCTCTAGTTGATCTACCTCTTTATGACAATGGGTGTTAAAATCCTCTCTTACAACAATTGCCTGTTATTACTCATTTGATTTTTCATGTCTGTTAAAATTTGCCTTATATAATTGGGTATGCCTACATTTGGTGTGTGTGTATATATATATATATATATATATATATATATATATATATATTTGTTCTCTCTTCCTTTTATAGTTTTCCCTTAACAGGAATATAGTGACCTTCATCTCTTTGATCATTGTTGATTTGAAGTTGAACTTGCCTGCAAACAGAATAGCTACTCCTGCTTTTTTCTGGGTTCCTGTCACATGGAGTGTTGTTTTCCATCCTTTCACTTTCAGTCCATGGGTTTCCTTTTTAGTTAAATGTGTTTCTTATATACAGCATATTGTTGGATTTTATTTCTTGATCCATTCTACCAGTTTGTTTCTTTTGATTAGTGAATTGAGGCCATTTACATTAATGGTTATTACTGATAATATGGATTTATCCTTGTCATGTTTTTTTCCACTGTTGGTTCTGTACTTTCCCCCTGTTTAACTGCTTACCTTGCTTGGTAGTTCTTTTCTATTGTTGGTATTGAGATTGTGGTCCTTTTGATCTCTTTGTAGAATATTGTTCAGTACTCTTTGTAGGATTGGTTTGATATTCATGAATTTCTTCAGTTGATCTTTGTCATGGAAGCATTTTATTTCTCCATCCATTTTGAAAGATAGCTTTGTAGAGTATAGCAATCGGGGTTGGAAATTGTTTTCTTTCAGGACTTGAAATACTTCACTCCAAGCTCTTCTTGACTTGATGGTCTATATTGAGAAGTCTGCTGTGATTCTGATGGGCTTTCCTTCACAGGTGATCTATTTCTTTTCTCTAACAGCTCTTAATATCCTGTTCTTTTGCTCAGTATCTGGGATCTTGATTGTTATGTGTCTGGGTGTAGATTTATTTTGGTTATGGCTAATTGGGGTTCTATATGCCTCATTTATGTGCATATAAGGTTATTGCCCCATGCTTGGGAAATTTTCTGCTATTATTGCTGCAAATAGTCTTTTTATGTCATTCATGTTGCCTCCTGCTCTTTCATTGACACCTATCAGCCTTATATTGTTTCTCTTTGCCTCATCTTGCAGTTGTTGAATTGTTATTTGCTGTTTCTTTGTTATTTTTAAGAGATCTTTTCTTTCACTATCACTAGTAGCAATGCTGTCTTCAAGGTCTGAGAGTCTATCTTCCATTTCATTCAAGCGGCTCTTCCAGCTTTCAATGGAATTTTTAACTTCCTGAATGTCTCTTTGAATCTGTTTCATGCATTTTAATTCTTTCCTATACTGTTCATTCAATGTGTCCATCAGTTTTCTGTGCTCCTCTGTTTTTTTAGTCTATGTCTTCTCTTGATATGCTGAGCAGTTCTTTCATTATGGTAGCCATTTCTGTTTTTATCTGAGCAATTATTTCTGATCTGATTTCCTCTATAGCCTGATGCAGTTGGTTCTTTACTTCAGTTGCTATCATTTCAGAGATTTCAAGTGTGTGACTTCCATGTTCTTCCATGTTGATGTTTCCTCGACTTGTTGTGGGTGGGGTGTTTGGTTGAGATTGCATTTTGCTTCTTCTTTTGTCATTTTCAAATCTCCCTAGGTTTCCAGGGATTTAGGTTCATTTCTGAGATGGCAGTGGCGGGCAGATCCAGAGCACCCAGACAGCTCACCTCCTGAGGCCAAGGCCCCTTCCATGGTGTGGTGGAAGGTGCAGCTGGAGGATCTGGGCCCCCAGGCATCTCACTGAAGCTTCCCAAGTCAAAGGACCCTCTGGATAGTCAAGTTTCTATATTAATAAATTATAGTAACAGCAATGCCAATGAATTAATAGATATTTAATAAATTAATAATGTAATAAGTGATAAGTTAATATGACTTTAATGTATTGTATTAATAAATGAATACAAAACTGTTTTTTTGAAGAATATTTCTATTCCTGGAATATACTCATTCTGGCCTTTCTTTTTAATATTGGTCGGTTCCATTTGCTAAAATTTACTATCTTTACCTCTGCTTAAAGATGCATTGCCATTATTTTCATTTTTTGTCCTATTCTTTCTTAATTTTGTAACAGGGCAAATTAGCCTTGTCAGAAGAGTTCACTCTTTTCTGACTTCTGGACAAGTTTAAATATCATAGGAAGTTAAGCAAGCAGAATTTTCTTACACTTCTGGTGGGAGTGTAAATTGGTACATCCACTATGGGAAAATATTTGGCACTATCTATGTATTACCGCTGAAAGTAAACACGCTTCGTTTCCACTCCTACCCAGAAGGAATACACACATGACTTCAGAAAACACAAACAAGAATATTCATAGCAGCACCATTCCTGCTGCCAACCGCTGGGAACTTCCAAATGACTGTAGAATAGATACGATGTGGTGTGTTTACATGAAGGAATGCTGTTCAGCAACAAGACACAAAACAACATGAATGAACCCCATAAACATAAGGTGGAGCGCAAACTGTCCAGTGCTCAGAAGTACATATCATATGCTTCCACTTATATAAGGCTCAAAATCAGGTAAAGCTGACATGTGGGTTAGAAGTCAGGCAAGGTGTAGCTTTATAGTCAGAAACCTGAAGGGCACTTAAAGAGACTTGGGATTTTGGTAATGTTGTTTCTTGAGCTGAACTCTGACTACATGGGTGTGTTTGCTTAATGAAAATTCACTTAAAATTTACTTTTATGTATAAACTATATTTGTATATTTATGAATGAAAAAAAATTTAATAGTATGAGAGATGTAGCTCTTAGAGCTTTAGAAGCCTTCCTGGCACAAGTAGGCCATGTTCACCTTTTAGTAGATAGAAATAGGCTCACAAAATATGAACGTCAGACAAATTCACTCTAAAGTCATGATGAAATGAGACACAGCATTTCATTGTGTGGGTTTGGGCACAGGCAAACACAAAGTCAAGCAACTGCAAAATACCAATACTCTTGGCCAAAGTGAGGAACCACTACTTTACAAATGAGGGTTTTGCTCTTGTGCTGGTCTTCTTCCCTTACAGTCAGTATTGGGATGCACAGTCATAGAAGTGTCCCAACTTTCTGACAGTGTTCAACCTAGAGCAAACTCCTGCTTCTTTACACTCTCCCTCATCACCAACCAAACCCCAAACCACATAAAAAGTTGTTTCTTAATACCTGCTTATCCAGACAGCCATGGTTTTGCAGGTGGTATTTCCTTACTTGTTGTAGCAAGTAAAAATTCCAACTTAGTAAATAAGTATGTTCCTGAGGGTCTCTGGCTAAAAGGCAATGATGTGAGAACGTTTTATTTCTAGAAGATTCAATAAAAACCTCAAACTTATCAGAATCTGGTGATTTTAAGAAGATAAGTCTTTTATAATTTATGCTTAAATTCAGGCCTTTTTTGGGAAAAGTATACACTTTTATGAATCTAAATGAAATCAGCAAAGAAATCAGGAAGCTGGAAGAAAATATTATTCTCTTGCCATATTTAAAGACTACCAATCAAGATGGGAAGGTTACTGATTCATAGAACTGCATTGACAAGTCAAAAGCAATAGGAAACATTAACTCATGGAGTCTAAAGTGGATCAGAGAAAGAAGCAGGCAGAAGAAAAGTGGCCAAGAAGTCAGTGTTCTGGCTTGTGATGGTTGCTGTGTCCCCAGCCCCATCTACTGCTAAAAGAGTCATTCTTGCAAATAAAATATAAATACCAGCAAGATGAGACACATAGTACTTTAAACAAAATCTATGAATAACTTTCTAAGAAATAAGTTTTTGAAGGAAAAATAAATCCTCTACTTGACCGCTTACTTATATAACTTTAAGTAGTGCTATTAATTTTGCCGGGAGATCTGAATATATGTTCATAGACACAGCAATGTTTACTGAGGTTTTTCCAGTGTTTGGGTTCACTATGAGGTATGGCTCTTTGTCAGGATTTGATAGAAGTGCAAAGAGAGACAGATGTGAATGGTGTTTCCAAGATGACACCCTGAACTGATCTGAAAACCTAGATGAACAAATTTCAATGGCACAACCTAAGTGAGGACAACCAAAATGCATCCCGTGTAATGGGGCTGGATTTAGTATCACTCACACTTTGTAACATATGGACAACATGTTTTACAAAATTTGCTAATCCATCAAAAATTCATAATATGTTTCAGACATTGCTAAAACCTATAGATAGCAAGAAAAAATTATTCTTTCCCTCTCTCACTTTAATTCAGCCACATGGGCCTCCTGTGGCTCTTCTACAAATCAGACATAATCCAGCATACCCTCAGTTTTAATGCCCTTGCATTTGCTATGCCCTCTTTCTGAAATACGCTCCTCCCAAATGTCTACATGATTTGCCCTCAGCTCTTTCGGGTCTTTGCTCAAATATCACATTAGAGAAAACTTCCTTCGACTATCCTACCAAAAATTGCAATGGTACCCCAGCCTGTACTCTGCTGCATTTCAGGACTTGTGGCCATCTGACATGCAATATAGTTTACTCATTTATTCTATTTAGTCTAGGTAAGTTGCAGGAGGGTGGGCATTTTTTATTATTGGTATATGCCCTGCTTCTTTACATTCTCCCTCATCACCAACCAAAGCCCAAATCACATAAAAAGTTATTTCTTAACACCTGCTTATCTAGACAGCCATGGAACCTGGCTACATCTTTATTGAATTAATAAATTAATAAATATATGAAAGACACAGTCATTGTTCTTTAAGGACTTACGGAGAGTAAGTGAATACAAACAATAAAATACCCCAAGTGATATAGACACCACGAGGGAAAAGGCACAGTAGTGAAACATAGCAAGCAATGTTACTTGTTTTCACTTAACAAATGAGATTTAATGAACAAACAGCAGAAATGTTAACTATTTGTTTTCCTCTCTTCCCAAGAATAAACTAAAAGTTAGAACATGTGTCCACCTGCTCCAAACAGGAAAAAAAATCTCACTTATCAAAGGCTACATTATATTTTTAGAAATATTTAGGAGATAGTCATGTGTCGGTGGCTTATTTTTATGTCACCAAGTCAAATTAGTAATATTTACCTATGGCATAATATTGTAGGAAATCATGGCCTTTAATCTGCTCTTTGAGCACCTTAGCAGGAGGACTCTAGCATACAGGCAGATAACCAGAGAGTATCATCTAATATGTATAATCTTAACATTCACATGACCACCTTCAAATAAAATAAACAGCAGAATTTTATTACATAAAAAAATGAATCACAACAGGAAAACCATGGCTCTGACCTTGGAAATCTATGAAATCTGTATTCTGAACATAATTTAGTGGAAAAAAGAAAGACCGCATTAAGATCGCAGGAATAGTTTAGACTTTTCCTAGTAAAAACTAAGAAGAGGAAAAGTGATTAATTTTAAGACTATGTCAGAAGAGGCTGTTTAACAATGGAAAACTGAACACAAAAGAAGTAGTAACAGAGACTTCCGGGTAAGAGGTTTGTGGGTTTAGAACCTCTGGTTTGTTCAAGATTTCGGACAGCTAGCGTCTTGCAAGGTACAGGTGGAGCGGAAGTGTAATATACAAACTGACCAGATGATGGCAATATAGAGCTAAGTTTGTATTCTACCAGTGTGACGCTGTCTGTACTCCTGTATTTGTGTCCTTTGGGTCCTTAATGCTCGGAAAGACACAGACCTTGCACTTCATATGACACAGTGAATGGAACAATTGTTTATGTAACTATGTCATTATTTCAAACAGCAGCCTAATTCTAATCTTGTTAGAATTATTTTGTTAGTGATAGATCTAATTAATTGTTTAGATTTATCACTCCAAAACCGAGTAAAGAAGAAAGCAGTCTTTGTTACAATGTGCGTGGTTAAAAGAAAATGTTCTAACAAATGCCCTATTATTCTAAATGTTACAATAAGAAATAGAGGCCATACAGTGTAGACTGAGATAAATTCAGCTCTGAACCGTCGTCATTAGCCCCTTCTCGTTGTTTACTGTTTGCATTTTTTTTTCTTATTTGTGACTTAACATTTCTGCCATTTCTGAGTTCTTACGTCTCCTCCCAAATATTTTGGGAAACTTCCAATTAGAAATTGACTTTCTAAAATGCACCATAGAAGATGAAATGTTCAGCATGTGTATCTTGACACGTTTATTAAAGTTTAAAAGACAGCAAATGAAAATGTGACAAAATTAAAATTTTTCATTTCCTAAATTTTCTTTTAGTTGGTATTCATTGAAATATCTCTTCTTTGCTCATATTGATGTCCACAGCTGAGTGTAATCCTGGAGAAACCAGGACTTTAATTTTATTGCACTTATACTTGGAAGATTTTAGCAACCAGGTGCAGTGGTACATGCTTGTAACTCCAACAATCTGGGAGGCTGAGGCAGGAGGATCAAAAATTTGAACCCAGTCTGAGTACTTTAACTATTTAACAAGACTAAAAAAAAAAAAAAAAAGGTGGAAAAATGGCTCAGTGGGAAGGCTCTGGGTTCAGTACCCAGCACAGTACTGCAAAAAAGAACAAATAAAAAAGTAAAAGTAGTTTCAGACATCATGATACTTCAATCCCAAATATCTTTTGAAAATAAATTCTATAATAACTGCATAATACCATTACAGTACCTAAGAAAATTAACAAATATCACCTACTATGCAGTCTTCTGTATTAAAATTTTCCTAAAAAACCTTAAAAATATATATACACATATATACACACACACACTCAAACTATGTAACACTAGACTACATGGATGTATATGTAACATAACTGAAAGTTAGATATAAAAACCGGATCTCAAATTCAAAAAGACTTTTTAAGTGATCTGAAGTGCCATAATTTCATATAAAATATCCAGAAGATATAAGTGAATGTATTTGTGATAATATATTTACTTGAAATATGTAATTTTTCCTTTTCCAACTTTTAGTAGTAAGATAGCGTCTGGATGATGGGCATCTGACGTACGTCATGCTTTTATGAGAGGAGCATTCAAAATCAGATGTAATAGCTGAACTATTCTGAGTATATGAAACGGTCATACTCTTTTGCTTTTAAGAGAAAGGCCTGTTTATGTTGTGTTTCTGTGCATGGTGCAGAGAAACTTGTTTATGAGGAAACAAGACAAAGGAAGATGATGGGGTGGGGAAGGAAAAATATTCTTGAGTTGTGCACAGATCCACACAGTGATTGGGAGACAGGACTGACATTCATGAAAGATGTTATATAACCTAACACTAAATGATGTAATCTGGATTATTTCTGCTACAGGAATTCAAGAAGGAAGAAAGTTGGTGAGGGCAGAATCTAAGAGAAAGGCTCCGGCGCTTCTTGGAAATGGGAGTTAAGCCCTGAGGAGTGGTCAGATTTGACAAGGAAAAAAAGAGAGAAGAGGGCATTGGGGGTGACTGCAGCCCGTGAAAATCCCATTCTGGCACCCTTGCAAGAGAGCAGGCTTGGGTGAGGGAAGGAAAAGAAAAGACAGGGAGTGAAGTGATAAACTCTGCAAGAGTGAATGTCGGATGTTCTAGGAAAAAGGAACACTGTGCTCTTCCTTGCCCAGGAAGTTGTTTTAGGTAGACATGGCAGTGACGTAGAAGTGTGGAAATGCTGGTAAGAACAGGTGAATATATTGGCTTTATAAAGAGTCCAGACCAGGAAAAAATGGATACACTTGCCACTAGCTCTCTGGCTACAATGCATTTAAGTGGCATTCACTTGGCTTGGTGTTCATCTTTTTCCTTTATCCCTTGGCTCTTCATAATATCTTTGGGACATCACTGCTGAGTATTGACTAAAATAAATTTTGTTAACATTTGCCATATTGAAGTAGCACATTAGCACCCAAAGCATCTATTACAACCAACTAGTTAAAATAAATGTATTTTAGTAGCTTCCTACGAAGACCTTTATAACTATCTGGAGCTCAGTGTTGGCTGACAAGTCACATGGGGAGGTACACACTCAAGAAAATCTCCTCTGGGGAGTACTGTTCACTCAGGAACTCTGTTTCATGAACGCTGAATGTGTTGGGTTGTTGGTCAGTGGGAGTTAACACAAAGAATTCCCTGCTGATGTAAGTGAGGGTAGGACAGACTATATGACAATAACTAAAAAGACCCCTCAACTTCAATGACCTAGCCTCACAGATCTCTAATTTTCACTGATACCATGCTGCGTAGTTAATCAGAGCCACTCAGGGACCAGTTTAAGTGGACATGATCCATCTTGATACACGTTTCCGCAGTCCCTATGGCAGCAATAAAGGAGGCAGCAATCGTGCACTGAGTCTTAAAGTTTTCGCTCACGAGGTCACTTCTGCACAAATTTCAGTAGCCACAGTAAGTCACGTGGTCATGCCCAACCTCAAAGTGGGAAGAAAAACAAAATCTTACTAGGTTCCTGGAAAAGAGAGGAACGTCCTTAATGATTTTTATACTCTCTTACCCCGCCCCTTTTTCTTCCCTTCTCTTTGTGAAAACATAGTATACGAGTAGAAAACTCCCTCCCAGGGAATGATGAGCGAATGATAAGATGAGATGCCTGGGGCACATTATTACTCTGAAATTACTTAGTACCTTGATTTTTGGTTTTTGTTATTGTTTTTGTTTGTTCATTTTTGATACTGGGGATTAAACCCAGGGCCTTTGTACGGAGCTACATCCCTCAACCTCTTTTTATTTTGAGACAGTATCTTGCTAAGTTGGTAAATCGCCCAGGCTGGGCTTGAACTTGTGATCCTCTTGCCTTGGCTTCCCAGAGTGCTGGGATTACAGGTGTGTGCTACTATACACAGCTGAAATTACTTAGTACTTTGAAAAAGCAGTTCTATGTAGTATTTTATAGAACTAGACCATAATTTCTGCAAAGATTGTGCAATTTGGAGGCCATCTGTGGTTTATGGAAAATACTAGCTTCAGTGGCTGTAGTTTGCACTGAGTCACATGTCAGTACTGCCTTCTTTTCTACGGAAACTTGAGAAAGGTCCCAATTTTCCACCAAGTATGCTACAGAGTAGAATTGAAGGCTCCAGCTCATCGTGCTTGTCCAGGCATGGTTCAGTTATTCCTAGTGCACGGAAGAGGTAACTCTGTGTTTCTCACTGTGTCTCTTAAACTTCAGCTTGCGGCTGAGTATTGGACAGTGTGTTACACTATCACCTTCAGCAGGGTCACTTGAGGGCTTTCTGTTTTCACTATGGGAATGACAGGCATACCCCATCAGTGTGGAGGAGTTAGTTATCTGATACCACAAAGGGCATTGGCCCCAACATGGGAAAAGGTTTGTATCGGCTTGCTGTCCACTGGGATACGTCTAGTTGTCTTCTGCTTTCAAAGTAATTTTCTGTTTTATAATTTTGCCACTTGCCTGTTTCTAATTTCCTTACTTTGAAATTCCTTAAAATGTCATTATAAGGAAGGTCATGACTGAAGACAAGAAGATCACACTTTGTGTCATTTTCCAGCACAGCGGAATCATATCTGTCCTATTTATCACTGAAACCCGGTGATATAAGATTGGGCTTTATACATGGTGCTCACTAAATATTATTGAATGAGTGAGTGAATGAGAGAGAAAACATTGTTGACTCACCTATATGGTAGCTCTCTATTTTAATTTTGATCAGTGGCAAAAAATTTTAAGTTAACAGGCCAGAATGAGAGATACAGAGACCTTGGCCATGTTAAACTAAGTTTGTTAGTCGATAGTCTTGCTTTCCAAATATTTCACTTGCTGGATTGTTTATATTGTCCACCAATCCCCAGTCTTGCCCAAATTTCCCATCAAATTGAACTGTTGGCTTTTCTCAGAATAAGTACGTTCCATTTTTAGGAGTTTAAAAAGACATGTTGATACTGGAAACAGAATCATTGCATATGTAATTGGCTAAGATGAGATCACACTGGATTAGAGAGCGCCGGTAGGGAACAAGAGACACAGAAAAGACTGGCTCTGCAGGCAGAGATGAGAGCGGCACGTCAGAAAAGCTGAAGACTGCCAGCAAACCAGGAGGTTGAAGAAGCAAGAGGATACTTTCTTCTCCTCGCAGAGGGAACACAGCCCTATCAACACCTTGATTTTTCATTTCTGGCCTCCAGGGTTGTAAGACAATAAATACCTTGTTTTAAGCCACTCAGTTTGTGGTACTTCTGTTACAGCCGCCCTAGGAAACTGGAATGTCCCTCATGTCCTTGGTTTTGCTTCCTCTATCTGACCCAACCCCTTGTCCACCCAAGAATCTCATTATCATGATACAATTAAAATCTCTTCTTCAGTAAAATGTCTAAATCCTCCTCAAAATACTAGGTTGGCTGATTTCCGCCTGCCTCCTGTAACGCGTGCTTCTATCACAGAATGGATAGGGATGAACAGGCAGGGAATTCTGAAGAGACTCCCTTAAAGGTATCTTGGCTAGAAGAAATAAAATAAATCAATTAAAGGAGTAAGTTAGAGGAAAAGTATCTGGGACATTGAGACTCTGTAGGAGAATAAGGAGAGGAAGTCAAGAACACAGAAAATCTTGATAGGCAGCATGAGGGTTTCTGAAGTCCAGCGTGCCCCGTTCAGCAAGCTTGAGACTTCCTGTACATGGTTATGAGACTGTCATGCGGAGACTGGGTGCAGTGGAGGTAAATAAATAAATAAAAACAGAACCTTAAATGGTCGAATAGTTTGACTTTATTGAAAGGAAGTTCTGGGAAGGAGTTTAGAGAGGATTGTGCCACAAAGAATGAACTCAGCACAGGTCCCACAGACTTAAAGGCCTGGAGTAGTGTGGAAGACTGTAAGTCCAAGTCGGAATGCATTTTAATAGAAGAGAAACAGATGGGGGTGGGGTGGGGAGAGGAAGAAGACAGGCAAGGGGAGAGATCGGCTGTGTGTTTCTGTTCTTTCTCTCATGGACTTCGGTCACGTCAATTAGAGGATAAATTATGCATAACCACGTCAACTGGCATTCACAGTCTTCCAGTGAGAAATGATGGATGTTCTTGTGACCCCTGTAAATCTGCTTGGGTTTGGAACACTCTTTGCAGCCTATTGCTTAAATTGTTCTCTCTATCCCTGTTATCAGAGGGATACTGGGACTGGCCGAGGGAGGGAGTGACGGGTAAGCAGAATCGATACGTAGGTCTAAGGTAGTGCTTATCAAGGGTGCTTTAGATATCTTTGTTGAAAAAAACAATGAGTAGCAAATCATTTCAATGAGAGTGAGGTGAAGAGACCACAGAGACACACACAGAGTCTCTGATGGAGGGGTGGGAGGAGAAGAGCTGGGAGAGAAGCAAGGCCTGTGGTGAGCCCACAGCTGTGGCAGCCTCTGCCTCTCGGAGGAAAGCTGGGCCAGGTGGCCACAGCTGAAGCAGCTGGTTGGCCCTCACAGTGGGGAGGTTGAACAGAGTATAGGACAGGAAGGAGCATGCATGCTTCACCCCTGGACAGCCAGCCCAGGCTCTCAGAACGCCAGGCCTCTGAAACATTTGCTGCTCAAAAACAGTGTTTATGTGATTGTTTAATTTGGTGGGATTTATATTTTGTTGCTTTTAACTTAAAGTTCATAGCTTATGTATTTCTCACTGCTTAGAATTTCACAGGTTTCCATCTAGGCCCGGGTGTTTGAGGAAAGCCGGGACCCTGGCAGAAGCAGTGCTGAGGTCAGTCAGAGGAATCGGTGCCACCAGGAAGGACAGAAGCTGAAGCGGGCAGCTAAAGTTGGGGAGGGAGACGAATAGAAAGAGAGGGCAGAGAGGACAACAATAGATAAGCAGCAAAGTGAACGAGCGGGGAAATTGCAGAGACTGGCTGAGTGCCTGCAAGGGCTTTCAAGCTACTCCTGAGGAGGAACTGAGTTTATTTATTTAAGAGGCAGGAAATGACTGATGGTAGCTGTTCAGCTCTCGCTGCCGACAGAATGGCTTACCTCAGAGAGGACGTCACAGATACAGTGGGGAGACTCAGCCATATCACGGGATGAAGTCATAGCCTGAAAAGAGCAAGAGTCTCGTTTCTGCCCCACTGTGAAGGTGGCCTGGGTGTGCGAGGACACTGCCCTAGGGGCAGGCAGGAGTCAGGCTACTGGCCCTCACGGCTGGGATAGCACCCGAGGGGTCCTTTGAATTTTTTCATGGTAGGTGCTGGACAGCCAGTCGGAAAGACTCGGTGGAGCCCTGGACACAATACAAGAGCACCCTAAAAGACATTGTTCCATTTTGAGCCAAATCCCTTTTGTGCTGTTATTCATTTGCATCTAGCCTGTGCCTGAGGCTGGCGACCCGGGAAACCCTCCTGTTACTCAAAGGAGAAGGAGCCACAGCTGACACTCAATATGTTAGTGTGACGAACTTAGTGGGTAAAAACTAATTAGAATGCGCTAGAGGGACTCCAGGTGAGTCATCTAATGTAATCAGAAGTGATAAACTACTACTGGGCAGAGGGCCCAAGAAAGCCATCCTATCAATTCTCAGCTCTTTTATTAGCTCAGTAACTAAAGGTATTTCTGGGCTACTCGATCTCTGATGATTGTGAATGTGCTAGGCAACCTGGATATTAGAGTCCATTTTCCTGCGGCCTCTTCCCTTTGCTGCTCACTATGGAAACACTGTTACCCTCTTTAATGCATCCGTCACTGCGGCTCTGAAATCCTGCTTCCTGTTTAGTCCTTGCTGCTTGCTCCCTTTCTTTCCACTTAAGCTTGCTAATGCTCAGGCATAGCCTGCCTCCTCTCTGTTGAGAAGCCTCACGAACACAAAGCAGTTACGCATAGCAGACTTTTTGGAAGATGTAGTGGCTAACCAGAACAGACAGAGCTACTATCGCCTGGGGCAAGAAATAATTTCAAACGCAATATTAGACGTCGTGGTTCCTAGAAATGCACTGACTGGTCCCTCCATGAGGAATTTCTGTCTGTCTTGTCTCTCCTTGGCAGCCCCAGGGCACTCCTAAAGCCAGAATTGCCTAAACAGAGATTAAGAAATATCCCATCTTTCTATATGGGTAGAAGTGCAATTTAACTTCAGGGCCTGCACTAACTGCTTCTGTTAGCTCATTTAATACTCCCTGTGTGATACTTTGTGGTAGATACTTTTGCAGACAAGGAACTGAGTCTCAGAGCTAGGAATTAGCCAGGGACTCAGTTGAGATTTGAACCCAGCTCCTTCTACTCCAAGCCCACAATCCTTCTATACTTACTGTCTCCCTATGTAGCCTGAATCTTCACAGACTTCTTAGGTCATCAGAATTCAAACCTATTACTGTGCTTACCCCTGAACTCAGCAAGGCTTTCTGTAGAGTCAGGTAAAAATTCTCCTAATATTTTCTCTCATGCAATTGGATCTCTTCCGCCAGAGCTGTCTGACAAAAGTGGCCCCACCTCCCCTGAGATAACTTTCTTATCCCCTCTGATCTCCTTTCCACTGAGTCGGCTCCTCACTGGCTCTCCTAGATAACTTCATGTCTCTATTCCCTGCCCCCCCCTTTTCCCCTGCTTTGTCAGCTCTTCTAGGAAAAAAGCCTCGTTTGTAACTAGGAGCCAGGGTCATCTGCCTTACTCCCCTTGGAAAGCTGGTGAATCAAATCCCATCAATGAGGCAATAAGAGAATGTGTGTCCCCACACTGAACCTTTCAGGTGGAAAGGAGGGGCCCTCCCCAACTGGAAGCTGTATTTTCTTCTTCTTATCTCCTTGGCCTTCTTGGAGCTGGGCTTGGCACTCCATTAAGCTGGACTGCTCAGGCCTCCTGAATCCTCATAATTCTTAGTTATGCCCTTACCACTGGTTGGGATAACAGTTGCAGATAAGAAGAGACAGCAGACATTCAAATGGTGCTACAAAGTAAACACTGGCTCTCCTCCCTGACCTTGCTCTGAGAGACTGGAACGGCGCAAATCCACAGTCCAACAGGGCCCTTAAACCAGAGGTTAGAGAGAAACAACAGCTCTGCTACCCTAACTAAGGCGGAGTCTTATCTCCCAGCATTTGGAGGTTATGAGTCATCAGCCTATCAACAGAATTTTTTTGAGTACCGATTTGGTATGAGGTGCACTATCAGGGAAATTTGAAGAACAACAGAAAAGAAATGATGTGCCTTCACTAATGATACTTGCAGTTCCTTCCCAGGGATAGGATATAAAAGGTAATTATCCAAGCCAGAGAGGATATGCCAAGTTATACATGTGCAGCGCAGGTAATGAGGGCTCCAGGAATTCAGTGAGATAGCACGACTTGGGAAAGGAAGACAAGACTTTCTGCCTGAGTTGAGGCTCCAGTACACCGTGTAACTCCCTCAGTAGGCCAGGAGGGGAGGGGGAGGGGGGCGTGACATTGGCAGAAGCGAAGGTGCAGGGGCCAGAAAGCGAGTGGTGTTCAAAGGACAGTGAGTCACCCGCTTGGCTTTCCGTACTGTACAGCTGCCACATAATAATAGGCATATAACAGGTTATTAGTTTTTCTTTTTTTAAAGACTTCAAAAATAAAGCAAGAGACTGAAATTCTCAATTTAGAAAATATGCCTGTGATGTCAGTGATTTCAAGGAGGTGAGAATTCCTGAGCCCAAGGTGAACCTGAATGCCGACAAAATTCTCACCCTCATTTGCTGGAAACCCCATTTATTTAATGCTGTGGGGTTCAGGATTCTGTTCTTTGGAAGACCTAAAAATAACCTGGTCAAATCTTACCTCAATTACTAAGTCCAGCCTCAGCGATGAGTTGCCTTTGTCCTAATGGATCATACACTTTTCCACAGTCTTAAATACTTTAAAGCTGTCTAGGGCCAGGAAATGTCTCTATGAGGAAACTGATCTTGGTAACATTAATACACTTAGTAATTCCATATCAGCAGTTGTTGTGGTAAGCTGTGTTTTTGGATACATTTCCTGAAGATTAGAGAGAGGCTCCTGAGTGCTGCTGCATGTCTTTCCAAATTTCCTGCTGTATGTTCATAGTGGTGCCTTGTGGGATTAGGCTTCTCACTGGGGCTGAAGCAGTCCTGCTCCCAACACAGAAGCAAGAAGGTTTTCATGTGCTAGTTTTTCCCAGTACTTTTTATTGAGAAATGCAAGCTGCCTCTGACTCAAAACTTACAGGAAGCATTCCTTCATTTATCATCCTTTTAAAATAATTTTTAACCAACCTACCTTTCCTAAACAGTTACTATATGTTTCCAGCATATTTAGAAAGTCAGTTATCCCCTCCTTTCATGATTTTAGAGAAAAAGGAAAACAAACATCACCAAAGTACTGAAGGAACAACCACTTGAGACATTGTGTTCTCTTAGTCATAGGCACAGACTAGGAAAAATTCAACTAAGCCTCTCTGGGGTGTATTAAAATAGCCTTTTTCCCAGATCAGAATCACATTTCAAAGGGTGCCTAGGTGCAAAACTAAGCCGAATACTGTGTGCCGTAGCCACGAGAGTGCCAAGGGTAACATGCTGTTTTCCAGTTTGCTCTAAACAACAGAACGCAGCATGGAGCTGCAGAGATGCACAGAGCTGGGAGTGAGCAAACCTAGACTGTGGGGATCTGGGTAACCTCGAGTAAGTCACCAACCCTGACTGGGGATCTTCATTTACAAAGTAGGGGAAAATATGTACCTATTGTGCCATAACTCCTAATGAGAAAAATGTATGCAAAAGCATTTATAAAGTATAGACTTTTTCTACAACACTTAAAGGAATTGTAGAGATCGCTATTTGAGGAAAATGAAATATATGCAAATCTTCTTTTCAAAAAGTGACTTTCATATCTACCATTTTATGTGATTTAAATTCAGCCATTAGAGTAACACTAATTAAGAACCTAAGAAAATAAAATTACACTGTTTACTGTGTCTTCCAAATGAACCATTCCTCTTTGTACCTGTCACTTGGGATTTTCTCCGTGGAAGAAGGGTATACAAAAGACAAATCACCTGGAAGATGATGGGGTGAGATTTTTCTAAGTATCTTCTGTCCAGAGACAAAAGACATTCTCGTCACTACCTCTGATACGCCAGTTGAACACAGTGATTTATTTGACAATATAATACGGGTTTTTTTTCAAAGTAAGGAAAGGGAAGATGTCTCAGAAAGTTAATGGGGAAGGTTTTGAGGGGAGGATCTGAGAGAAGGGGAAAAAGAGGAGACTGACAGAGTAGAAGAACCATACCACGCAGCCACACCAAATGTCTTCGGAATTTGGATCAGATCCACAAGCACCCTCCCTACTGAATGGAGCACTTGGCAAATCTCCATCAACCTGGGAAGTTGTCTGGCTTCAGCCTAGCCCTGCCCCTTTGCAAATACCCTGCTCTCTTCTGAAGGCTGATCAATAAGAATCACAGAGCACTTTTCTGAGAAGGCATGGTCTATTATTTAGGAAAAGAGAGAGCCCTTCAAGGAAAAGTCAATACTCCAGTCTACCAATGACCGACCAGCTTAGCAGCCCACAGCACAGCATGTCCTAAATACCCAATAGGTCACTGCCCACCTCTGGAATTTATTCTCAAAGTGTTTGATTTCTAATTCATTTCCATCTGAGGCAAAATTATTACAGTAGTTGATTCTAATACACTGACAAATGTGACCCCAATTTTGCTAAATAAAATATTATTTCTGAGTCACTTTTCAATATTACTTAGCAGTTGCCTTTGCCTAACTTAAAAGAAACTCAATTAACCTCTCTTGACCACTCCCTGTGACAGCTACCAGCGCCTCATCACCCACACGTAGGATTCCACTTGCTCCCCCTGCAACAAGCCAAGATGCAAAGTAATCCTGGAAATCCCCTTTTACTTCTGTTCTTGGGAATGAAAGTCATGTAGCGATGTGGAGCCAGAAGAGCAGTGGGGTGCTGGAAGATCACTCTCTCTCCATCACCCCCTTTCCTCCCTAGCTGCTGGGATCTCATATCCACCAGAAGTCTATGGTCCTGATTCTTTATCATCGTTAGTGACAGGAATGACACACTGACTGATTTTTCTAAGAAAAAAGTAGAGAACAAAGCTTTTATTTGACTGAGATTCTGTCTAGCAGTAGGCTGAGAGTGAGGCTGTGTCAGTGGATTCCTATGTCTCATAGACAAGTCTGAAATAAAGCTCTATGGGGACAAGGGAGTTAATTGATGATGTTTACTGAAAGCTTCAAAGCTGAGGACATTTATTGCTTTCCATGACGTGACCTGGGTACCACCACCTACCTAATCTAAAACTAATTTCTTAAGCTAACTCCTCTCCCTCCTAGATCAGCTATCCAGAACCACAGTGACAGTTACACAGGAGAATATCACTGAAGATTTAAAGCTTTTGTGGTCAAATAAAATGGGACTATTATTTTGCCGATTTATTTATTTGACAGGTATTTATTGACTACCATGGGAGATAAATGAAGTATTTCTGTCCTCTAGGCACTTACTACCTACTTGGGAGAAAAAGTTCACAATAATTGTGATTTAAGTATGTCCCTTGTAGAAAATTGGAGAACTAGGAAAAAATACAAAAAAGAAAATTATTAACTTTTCATTGGGCTCCTTATAGTATTTTTTTCATATTTAGGTGTTTTAAAAATAAACTTGTGGGGGCTGGGGATAGAGTTCAGCAGCATCGTGCCTGCCTGGAAAGAGCAAGTGCCTCAGTTTGATTCCCAGTATCAAAAGAAAAAAAGCAAAGAACAAAACCCAGACAAATCCAGACTAAAGATAAACTTGCAAACTATGTATGTATTTGCCTCCTTCCTGCTCACTATGAGTATTGGGAAATGAAGGCTTAACCCTTCTTTCAACTTTTCAACATATATGAAAGACAAAAAATTGATATCCAACAAACATGACCTCTAACAAATTAATAAAAAACAGAACATCTCAGCAAAGATGCACAGGGAACCACATGAACAGAGAGGTGGCCAGAGATAAAAGCAAGTGGCCAATAAACATATTTCAAACTCACTAGAAATTGACGAAATACAAAATCTAAATGAGTGAGATCAAGGTGAGTAAAAAGCAAAGTGAGTGTGATCTCATTTTCACCTATCAACTTGGCAAATATTTTTATACAATTTGGAAAAATGGATTTTTTAAATGTGATTAGCAATGTAAACTTCTCAAGTGGGACATCTGACAACTGAATCAGAAGTCTTAAAATCTCCCCATTTTTCTCAACTGTGCCTTTTATAATAAGAAATAGTCATCATAATTTATATAGGGAAAACTTGAAACAGTTTAATGTTTAGTGCTGTGTATTGATTAAATTATTAATCCATAAGTAAAACATATCAAGATAAACATCTTGTTCTCAAATAACTAATTTCAGGGTGCTCACATCACATTATTGAGTGAAAAAAGCTGATTATAAAATTTATGTAGTATGACTTCAGTTTTGTTCAAAATATATGCATATATTTTGATATTTAAGGAGTGTTCTACATCAAATAATAACAATAGCTAACTTTATTTTTCATTTTTTTGTTCTTTTTAAAAAAATATGGAACACTTCATGAATTTGCATGTCATCCTTGCACAGGGGCCATGCTAATTTTCTGTATCATTCCAACTTTTAATTTAATTTAATTTTATTTTTAAAAGAATAGTAGAAAAAAAAGAACAATAGCAAAATGCCAAATGCCAACATCATAGACATAAACAAAACAATGCAAGAACATTAAAAATGATACAGGGTTTCAAAACAAAACAATAGGAATTAACAGTGGTTGTTATATTACATATTGTTATCTTCAACGAAGTTGCCCAGATTACCAGATGTAAGAATGGAAGATTGTTTAAACCATTAAAGAGAATAAAATATAATTATTAAAAAAATTAGAGATGATGCAGAGTTTCACTAGACAAAGTGGTAGGAAATCAACAATGGTCGTTCTATTGCATATTGCTGTTATCATTCCAATTTTACTACATGTGTTGCCAAAGCAAGCACAATGGCTACTTCTATGCCAATATAAACTATCCAAATTTTATGTTGTGTTCATGTATCTTTTTTGTGATTAGGAATAAAAGCTGCTACAGTAATTCTATTTCTTAACGATAGAGATATGAACATCAAATAGCCTGTGAAAGTCAAATAGTCAAATAGCCTTGTATGCAAGTGATGTTTTGATGCTCCAACCTTGCCCATTTTGATCAGGCATCATGTTATCATCTCTCAAATATCAAGGATGCAAATAATAAACTATCATTTATTGCATGCTTACTCTGTACCAGGTATAGCTGGAGAAACTGTGGCTTACAGAGACAATAAGAAAGCAGTAAACTGAGTGCAGTGGTGCATGCCTGTAATCCCAGTTACTCAGGAGGCTGAGGCAGGAGGATCATAAGTTCAAAGCTAGCCAGGACAACTTAATGAGACCCTGTCTCAAAATATGGGAGGGAAGAGGCTGAGATATAGTTCAGTAGTGGAGGGCTTGTTTACCACACCTGAGGTCCTGGGTTCACTCCCAGTGCAGCAAAAGGAGATGGGCGCTGAGTGTAGGTAATGAGACTGTGGCTCTAAAGGCCATTCTACTCACATAAACACTCAGCATACTACTTTGTTCT
Organism: Dinomys branickii; assembly: GCA_004027595.1. Taxonomy (NCBI): domain Eukaryota; kingdom Metazoa; phylum Chordata; class Mammalia; order Rodentia; family Dinomyidae; genus Dinomys; species Dinomys branickii. Next base: position 77,046 of record PVLD010004030.1, read on the forward strand.
TTCCAAGGAGAACTAGGAATTTACAAATTTAGAAAAACCACGCTTGATGAGTAAAGAAGAGGATATAAATCTTGCTAAATAGACTGGTGACTTTGGTATGAGCTACTGTGAATTTTGGTCTCAGGACTACTGAAGAAACTGCTCTCTTACTTCACCTTCTCAAGGTCATGTAGCTAGCGATAGAACTAAGGTTCAAACCCAAGAGCTTGCCCAAGTCTGGTTTCTTAAGAGCATTAGGAGGGAAAAGATGTTCCCTGCTGTTCAGACGGGTCCTCTGGTGTCTCCACCTCCCAGGTGCCAGCAGCTTTCTCAGCCACACTGCCCACCCAGAGCCCTCAAGCATCCTGTGGCCTCTCTAAGTGGTCCAGAGCAAACGCATCCCACCTTCCCAGCTCCCGACTCCATTTTCCTCCTATCAGATATGTCACTGGGTTATTATTCATCTGGTCTACATCTCAGTATCTCAGAAATTGATTGCATTGTCTGTTGAGGTGTGGCAAATTTGTTCTTGAGGATAAAGGTCGCTGTAAGAAAATATTAATGTTTAAAATCAGAAGCTACAGAATCACACATATTTCCAGAGAAAGAAGTCTTAATGGTTTTCTGAATGCACAAATGATAGCTTGTGCGAAGCTTTTAAAGCACTTCCCTGCTAATTCTAAAGGCCCAAGGTTTGTTTTGTTTTGTTTTGTTTTGAGGTTTCCTCATGGAATCTAAGTGCTTCATTGTGTTCAACAGAGCAGTGAATTGCATATAAAGTGGCCAGCCTTCAAAGGGAAGCCAGTGAGTTGGATTGCAATTTGACAGGGTGAAAACATGTTATTATTTTGTTTTTCTCGATGGTATTGAAATGCTCTTATGAGGGATGAGTCTGACCTCTTCTTAGATTGCTCCCTTTTTTCACTAAGGGTCACACTAGCAGGGTCGTCACCCTCCACCACCTTCCAGGCATCAGGCCCGACTTGCCACTTGGGGGCACTGCATTGCCTCCTTGTCTTCCCATCTGCACTGGCCCTCTGGCCTTGTCTGCACAGGATTCTTAGGTTGTTAACCTAGCTTCCAGTCCCTCTTATGATAAAATGCTTATTATCAGTCTCAGCAGTCTCTTAGGAAGAAGACAAAGGGCTGCATTCTTACCATATTGAAAAATAATCCGTGGCGCTCGTAGGTTTTCAAAGAGCACTCGGGAGCACTATCTCTCAGAAGAAGGTGGACAGGGCAGGCACGACCATCATATTTTTAAAATAGACTCCTTGGCTTGGGAGAGTGAAATCCATGTTCATACTTCTAAGGGTTCTGAAGCAGCAGGTCTCTGATTCTTTGGCCAGAACTTGTTCTTCTAATCATCCTGAAATAAGATCCAGCCTTTATTCTCAAGGAAGATCATCTTTTAAATGAAGACATCAACATGACAAATAGCAGTAAAAATAATTCAATAGAAAAAGGAAATCACATAATCACATTGCTTTTCCTCTTTCAATTCATAAAATGGTTTCAATTTCTAGGAAGAAAACATCATAATCCTCTTTCACAGTATAATATAAATTTATTTAAGCATGGGAACAAACAGCCCGCCAACATGCTTTCCCTTCTCTCCCATCCTCACTAGGCAAGTTAATTAATGGGCAAACAGCCTATGGGATATTTTTTTCTGATACAATGGCACGAAAGAGTAACATCCATCTTTGCACATAGCTCTTTGGCACATCACTCTGGCGGCATTACAGAAACAGAACAGAGTCGTATGTTTCCTGGAAAGTAATTATTTGGCAGGGATCTCCCCTTGGATGAATCCACATAGCAAAAGTATTCAGGTGGCCCTCGCTCATGCCAGGGCCTGGGGTAGATGGCACAGGTTGTGTGTGGAAGTTGTTGTGGGAGGCGGGAGTTCCTGATAGGGGGAGGGGAGACACAGCAAGGAAATACAGACCCATAAGAACGAGGCCGTACATCACTCCTGCTTCCTCTGCTGCTGAAATGCATTCATTAGCCATCAGATGTACACCGTTTTCTGCAGGTTCAACACTGAGCAAAGAATTTCGCCTAGGAACATAAGAGATAAACTTCTTAAAAGGATTTTTCTTAGGTGTATGCTTTTGAAAGTCTTCCAGTTCAAATAAGGAAGTCACTTTTAAAGGAAATTATTTAACATGCACTTATTGAATGTCTACTCTGTGCAGTGGGAATGCCTGACAAGCTTCAAGACTTCAGATTGAAATATTGACAAAGTGTAGTATAGAGAAGTAGCTTTTAGATCCCATTTTATTGACAATACAGACAAGGTTATATAAAAGTGCAAAAGAGGTAGGCACTGCTTTTAAAACTTCTGCTAAAATCATACTCATTGTTAGAGTTCGAAGGAACTACAGAACATTACAAAGAATTTGCTGGAAGTCTTTGCAGGATTTTTAAAAAGGATTGAGCAGACAGGTAAACTCCCACCTCTGTTTTTGGCCAGTTACGCATTTGCCCTGTCCTCCACACAAGTACTTGCTCTAGGAGATACGCTACTAACTACATTTCAATGTCTACACAAGGACTAGGCGAGATAGGAACCTCAGGCATGGTCAGCGCTGTGTAATCTGCTTAATGGAAATGTCCTCAGCACTGTGGGTGTGGATTCCATGTCCCTGTCCCTTCCTATGGAGTGGCAGCAGCAGCTCCTCTGTGGAGCTGCTATATTGACAGCTTCCTTTGCCACACAGTCCTTGTCAGTACACACTTCCTCCCAATATATGAAATTGAAACCAGGGCCTCACACACTAGGTATATGTTCTACTACTGAGAAACACACCCAGCCCTTTTAATTTTTTTGAGACAGGATCTCAAGAAGTTGCTTAGGCTGGCCTCAAACTTATGATCTCTTGTCTCAGCCTCCTGAGTAGCTGGGATTACAGGGATGTGCCATCATGCCTGACCCTCTGTGGACATTTTTAAAGGTCCTAGGATTTCTATCTCAGGAGACCAGAGACTTGTGGCTGTGATCTTGCATCCTACATATACTATTAGTAGCTTGTTGGCCTCTAATTGCAGAGAGGCGCTGGTCAGGCCCTCACCCAGGGAGGCTTTGCAGCCTCCTGTTCCTCTGAGTTTTGTCCTTTGTGTGCTGCTCCGCTGAGTGCTTCAGCTGTATCTATCCAACTTTTCTCCAGGCATGAATTTCACGCTTACTACTGTGCGGTAATTATGACCGGGGGCTGGAGCAGGGACAGCCACCACTGGAGGAAGGGGGAGGGCAGAAAGGGCAGCAAGTTCAGCTGCTTACTGCCTGCATGATCTATCAGCATTATATGTAAAGACAACACACATGTCCACCCAGCTTGACTCACAGGTCTTCACAAAGGCACTCTGCTAGATATAGGTCGGCATAGAGAGCAAAATGCACTGTGGTCACCTTCTGTCCCCAGTCTTGCGAGGTGTTTTTCCTCTTGGGATCTTCCTTGTTTTTCTAACACAAAATAGACTGATGACTTTTAATGTCCCTATCAGCTGTAACTGTTTATGATTCCCTGTATGTAAACCCCAAAGAAAATAATATCAGGTGGGAACTGTGAAAAATCACTGCCCTGTAGTTGAACCAAGAGAATTAGTGTTACTATTTTTTCAGGCAGCACAGAGAAAGCATCACAACTAGTACTTGGTGCACAAAGAGAAGCCCTAGACTCTGAATAAAATAACACGAGTTCTAAGCCACCTGCCACAATGTGGACCTTGAGTGTCCCTCCAAATCCCATGTGTTAAAGGCTTGGCTCCCAGCCCATGGTGCTAGAGGGAAGAGCTGGAACTTTTAGGAGGTGGAGTTTAGGGGAAGGAAGTTATGGCACCGGGGAGCAGCCCCTTGAAGGTGACATGGGACTCCAGCTTCTCTCTCTTTCTCTCTCTCTCCCTCTCTCTCTCTCTGCATCCTGGATGTCATGAAGAAAGCAGCTTCCTTTGCCACACACTCCTTGTCAAGATGTGCTGCTTCACTGTAGAACCAAGGCAGCAGGGTCAAGCGACCGTGAGTTGACTGAGAGAAGGCGTATGTGTTATATAAAGGAAATGCAGTGGTATGAAAAGAGGAACCGAGGCAGGAAAAATGTCTCTTAAAGCATGGAAAGAAGTTAAGATTCTGGCTTCTGAAATTTACAGGAACATTAAATATTAAATCTGACACTATGGACCAAAATAAACCTTTCCTCTTTTTAAGCTTTTGAATACCAAGGGAGTTTTGTCACAATAACAGAAAGCTGACTAGTGTATCACCAGAAAGCCATTGTGTTCTGCGGAAGTGGAAAAATCATGGTTTTGGAGCTAAGTTCAAATCCCTGGCTCCATCACTTGCTAGCTGTGGGACTTGCTGCAAGTTACTTAACTCTTCTGAGTCTGTTACCTCACTGGTAAATGAGAATAAACAATGGTTCACAGGGTTGTAGCTTAAGATTTATAGTCATAGAGCTTAAATTTTATTAAGTTCTTGGCACATTGTAAGAACAGAGTATTAGTTTATCTCAGTAACTTTTTCTAAGATCTCTCAGGGAAAAGGAACAAATCTTGAGTTCCAGCTTTGTGCCAGAAACTTCCATGACTTTATAATTTAATCTTGATGAAGCAGCTACTGTTATCTAAATTTAACCTAAATTCACTTTTCCCAAATGTAAAATGAACATGATAATACCTCTCCTACCTATCCCAAGAAATGCTTCTGAGGATTAAAATAATTTAATGTGGAAGGACTTTGAAAATTATCAATTTTTCTATAAATGTGAATATAAGAACTATTGTTCTATGACACACTGTTCCCAGTACTTTGAAAAGAATGTTCAGTCACTTCACATGCATTTATTCAGATCTTGCAATTTGGCCATTTATTCAGGATATTATTTCTGTACTCAGAGGCTTTATAACCAGAGACACCAAAATAACACTCAGGCAACTGACTGGGAGATAGTTAGGAAGAGCTGAGCTGCCACTGAGGTAGAAAAGAGTAAGAATGACCTGGCTTAAAGAGTAGGTTTAAGGTGAAGAACTTGAGAGAAGACATTTTATATAAAGGGAGTAACATAGAGACTGAGGTGGAAGAAATGTCTTTGAAGCCTGTGAAGAAATCAGCATCCGTGCCTTTGTAATTTATAGGCACAGTAAGTATTGAATCATTCATCTAACAAATATTCACTGAGCATCTCCTTTGTTCCAGGCACTGTTCTAGGTCATCAGGATACAGAAGTGAGGGAACTGGAAGGTCAGAGAGTTTATTTCTAGTGAGTGAGACTGTCAATCAACACATAACTTTAAAAACTGTACAGAATGTTAGAAGGTGAGTGCTGTGGAAAACAAGTAAGAGCAGGGCAGGTGGTCGAGAGTGACTGGAATGAATAGGTGGCAATGCGAAGCAGGGAGATCAGGCTGGGTTACACTGAGAGGGTCTGTGTAAAGGCTTGAAGGAGGTAAAGGAGTGACTCATGCAAATAGACGGAGAAAGAGCCTCAGAGAAAAGGAACCAGCAGAGTGATGGTTCTCAAAAAGTGCGGTTGTCTATCAGACCCACAGTAGTAACAGCAGCTGGGCATGCTTTAGAACTGCAAATATTCAAGCCCCATTTATAACTCAGGTGGGCCCAGCAATCCCCTTCATGGGATTCTGATGGTCCTTAACACTGGAGTTTCTGAGCTAATGGTCTAGCCAAGCTTGTTCTACTTGGTTTGAGCCAAGCTTGTGCCAGCCTTGTACGACAAGGTAAACAGGACTAGAGTGAAACGCACAGAGAGGAGTAGCAGAGGATATGTGGATAGGTGAGGTCTTGAAAGGAATGCTCTCATGCTAGATTCCGCATTTTGACCTGAAGTTCTACCTATGTTGTAATTTAAGGAGGCCTTTGCCCAGGGAGGAAAAAACTGGATGGTACCATTACCTCGGTTTGCTCAGGTTACATAACAAGAAGCTCCAATCATAGAGCAGGAGAAAGTGCATGTTACAGAGGAGCCAAACATCTCACTATAATTAACTGTTTTATCAGCTGCTTTGAAAACCTATCATTGAGAATTTCCAAAAGAAAAAGACCTGGGTTTCCCAGCTGAGACTGTTTGGAACCTGGTTGCTGGGGTTTCCATAAGCTAAGCTATCATTAAACATTTCTACCACTGAAGGGGGTCATTAGGGGTGCAAGTCCTTTGGATTTCAATTTCTATTTATTTTAGTTGTGGACATCTATGTAGTGTTGCGTTCCTAAAGAAGATAATGGAATTTATGGGTCATAAAAATGTATTTTTTTTGTCTTGAAGATTTAAATGGAGGGAGTAACTAGAGCTGCAATAAATGGTAGAAGCTCACACCCAAACATTTTACCTGAGCAACTTGCTGTATTTCTCAGATACTAAAGGTGATTGCTCACTACCCATATAAGCAATTCTTCCTTCATACTCATGAGCCTGGGCACACTGCAGTGTTCAGCTCTGTGTGGACGTTTATAGTAGGAGGAGGTGAGCTGGGGAGAGGTGCCCAGGGGCAGTAATATGGGGACAGCACCAGGTTTGTAGAACAATGCTTTTAAGGTGGATGAAGTCTTGCTCAGATGGTAAGTCCTCCAATCTCCAGTGGGCCAAATGAAAGAGAATTTCGACTTGTCCGTGCTGGCCAGTGCCACCCCAGCTTTATGCCTCTTCTTGTTGGCATCTTCCGGCTTGGTCCTTGGATTTACTGTGGGACTGTATACCTGGGATTCCAATTAGGCAGGCACCAGATCTTGGACTGCCTCAAATCTGTTTAATTTCACAGACTAGATTCTAGTGTCTGGTTCTTGCTTTTCTCAGCATTGATCTTGCTTGCCCCTGACTTGATCTTCACAGTTTCCCAGTGGTCAAAGTCCCGTGAGAGCCCCTCACCCTTAGAGGTTTCTCTGTACTTAGGCCCATCTTCCATCGGCCCCTGCATGGAGTCTGCAAGCAGGAACTGTGATGACTCTGCCTACTCTTTTTTCAAGGTCAGATCCTGGAGCACCTGGCTTGTAAAAAACAGTATTTAACAACAAAGTGGCCTCCAAACTTTGCAATGTGCCCTTGGATCCCATTTCAGGGATCAGAAACCAAATTTGTTACAGCCGATGAATAATAATCTCACTTACTCACAGGAGCATTGAGAAAGCCTTGCCCGGCTCTGGAACTCCAGGCAGCCTTCTGCCCCTCGCCCCCACCAGTGATGAATCACAGAGGCTGCCGCCAGGGACGTGGCATTTGGGGACTATGCACACGACTTAAGACATAGGAGGGAGTGGGGGAGAGAAAGACATAGATCTGTCCAGGACAAAGGACCAAAGGGTCACTAGTACTCTTTTCTCTCCTGAGACCTATAATGGCAAAAACATTCCCTTTACATTATTCATATTTGGCAATGGAAGAGAAAATTCAACTGGCGCCTCACACACTCCCTCACAAGCTCTGTGACCTACTTAGATAATGTCCCCCAACCAAAAAAAGACAGCGCTTTCCTCCTGTTTCTCTAGCACCTGAAAATCTCCCAAAGAAGTTATCTTTTAAAAATGAGGTAATTACACGTAAAGCCTTAGAACAATGCCTGATATATATGGAGCATCAAATACATGCTCATTGTAATTATTATTTTTATCTCTGGTCTGCACATGAGTCCAAGGCTATTTGTCTCCTCAGATGTTAGTATCTTGACATCCCCTCCAATTCAGCCACACACAAAAGACCTCACTGCTTCTTATTTCAATAAAAAACAGTCATCAACAACAGACCCCTAAGCATGCTAATCAATTTTTGCCACAGGGTGCTATTGATATTGTTTTTACAAAATTGGTTCAAAACAAAACTACTCAGGAATGGGGGAATTAATTTTAAATCTTAAATGCTAGCCAGATGTAATGTGGGGACCTTGGGTACTGATTCAAACAATCTAACTATAGAAGGACACTTTGGAGACAATCAGGGGAACTTAATTATAGACTGGGTATTCAATGATACCAAAATATTGTTAATTTTGTTGGGAGGGATAATATCACTGTGGTTATGTTTCTTTTAAATGAGTATTTTGAGAGATTCAGAGGGGAAATAATATGTCTGGGATGTTTTAAAGTATCTCAGCAAATTGAAAAACAAACAGAAAAGAAGATAGATTCAACCCATGTGGCAAAAATATTTGTTAATAATTGAATAGAGGTAGTGGGCCCATGGCAGTTAATCATCTTTTTACTTTACTGAATTAGCTCTGTGCATGAAGAAGGAAGAAGAAAAGAAGAAGGCATGGTGGTGGATAAGTAGTTATTAACCAAACATTTTCAACAGTGGAAACTCTATTTATTTCTTTTTTGTTTTTTTGTACCGGGAATCAAACTCAGGACCTCGCGCTTGCCAAACAGGGTGCTGTGCCGCTGAACTGTATCCAGCCCAGCAGTGAAACCCTAGACTGTGAAGCTATGAGCAGTGAATTGGGCAGCTGATAGCAAAAAATGTAATGAGGGTTGCTGAAGACTTGATCAGAGGTGAAAACGCTGGACTCAAGGATTGAGAGAATTTTTTGGCGAGACTCAATTCCAGACCTCTGGAGTCCTGTGGAGAGAGGAGAACACCCAAACTATAGCAGGGACAAGAGAGAGGAGAGAGATCCTGACTGCATGCAGCCACCTCTGCTTGCGGGCAGCATCCGGGCCATCTTGCCCCAAGTCCTCCCTGCAATGGGCCAACTTCTTTCCGGCAGAATGGGACTAGTCCTTGGCTAGTTTTCCCTCTGGAAACAGAGAACATGTTGGGATGAGAACTAGGAATTATTTCCCTTAGAGTCCTCACGCCCTAAAATGATAAGATTTCCTTAATAATTTTTTGGAGGGAATCAGCATGGTGTGACTGTGGGAGGCTTTGGACAGACTGTTTCTGCTCCGAAAACATTTTATCTAGTTATCCCTCTATTTAAAGTTATGGCTAAAGGAGGGGAAGATTTTTTTCTTAGGCTGTTGACTATAGCTTACTCACCCTAACATGGAAAGGACTAAGACCACATTCTCCTCTCCCTTCCTGGAGCAAAACAGAGGGATCTGGGCCCTGTGAGGATGAAGAAAACCTGAAATTAACTACTTTACAATGTGGCTAAGTCCTGTGTTCTTGAACCTACTGGACAAATAGAAGTGGCTGGAGGGTATGCGCAAGCCTACTCCTCAACAGCACTGTGAGGAAGCCTGTAGGAGTTTATGCAAGAGAATCAGCATTCCATCCACAACTTGGGCATCTGAGATACCTCTTCTCTCTTGGGCTCCACTCAGAGAAAGACATCAGATGCTTACCATATCCACAGTGACCAAGAACACCCATCGGGTGCCACCTCAGCCTCAGTTCCTGAGTTTCTGAAATACACTGAAAGAGAAACAGGGAGAACCATGCTTCTGTGGTCTACTTCTTCCTGTTCTAGGGTTTTTAATGAATTAATACAACAGTGACTGTACCTGACTGGCTAGAGAAAAAGACACTTCTGTGTATAGTGGGAATGATACCATTTTCTTTACATATTTTCTTAAATTACCTTTTCCATTAATATTCTCATTCTGAGAAGCACAAAGGAATTAGTTTCCTTACTATATTAGCCCATTATATTATTTTCTGACACAAGTGTATTTTTTTTTTTTTTCTTTTCTGTGCAGGAAAAGGCAGGAGTCAGTGCTGTGGAACCAGGCAGTTTCTTTTTTTTATTTTTTTATTTTTTTATTTTTAAGACAAAAGAACCCAGTATAACACAGAAACAATACAGAAAATACCAAGCTATAGAGAAGATAGTAGGGAATTGGCACTGGATGCTGTATAACATAATGTGATCTTCATATTTGTTATAACAAAATCAATAAAGGAAATACCAAATTACAGAGGAGACAGTAGGGAACCATCACTGGATATTGTATTACATAGTGTTGTCCTTGCATTTGCTAGCACACAAACAATAAGTGAAATACCAGATTACAGAGGATATAGTAGGGGGTTACCGCTGGATGTTGTATTACATAATGTTATCTTCATCTTTATTACATCTTTATTAGTTATATAGATGACGGCTCCTTCAATTACTCAATTTTCTCCACTTCACCACCGTTGTTCTACCACCCTGTCAGTGGTCTTTCCACTGGTAATAACTGCACTTTTGGTTTATTTACTCCTTCATGCTCTTACTTGGGGAAGAGACTTGGCTGCTTCTAAATGTGCTGTATAATACATGGGTGTACACAGATTGCTATGGCAGGAGGTGGAGAAGAACCCTTTATCAAGCCCTCACAGCCGTCGGGTGTCCAGTCGGGTAGGCGGGGTTACACAGCAAACCGCCAGGCTCTGTCAGTGTGTCCTTGTCTATAGGCTCAGGAGAGTCTTCAGGGCCATCCCGGGGGCGGGCAGAGAGTTTGGTACACCCTGGAGGCGGGGTGGAGCACCTGGCATGCCCCAGGGCCCCGGTGGAGCTCCGGGGGCAGAGTGCCTGGCACGCCACAGGGGCCAGGTGGAGTAAAATTTATTTAGTTATTTGTTTCTTTCTAATGAATTGACCATTACATTTCTAAAGTTTTGACTTGGCCAAAGACCATAGAAAGATACCACTTTAGGCTCCTGCTTGAAACCAACAGCTTCAGAAAACAGCTGACCTTGATTCAGGGCCATACAAGTGTTTTTTTACAGAAAAGTTAGCGTGTGTTTCCACTAGCAGTTCAATAAAGCAGTGTTCCAAGTGGGTTATAGTAAAATAATGTTAATCATTTTACATAGAACCGGGGAAACTATATCATCTTTTTGTTAGTCTTCTACTGGTTATAAGAAATGAGAATCTTAGTTGAGGGTGGTGGCATGTACCTTGTTATGGTTTGTGTCTAGATGTCTCCTCAAAGCCTCAGGTGGTGATAGCACTTTTCTGGAGGTTGGTGAATCTAGAGTGTGCAATACTGGGATTAAGGGTGCTGGGATTAAAGGTGGGGTATTGCTGGATCAGCTCACTGAATTGGCACTGCCCTAATCCCAGCAGTCTGGATAAGATAACAGGGGCAGAAAGAGGTTTTTCCCCCTTTACTCGTTTTGCTGTCTCCTGCTGCCATGAACTGTTACCCCTCTGCCATGTGCCACCCTGCCTTGGAGCCAGCCAAGTATGGACTGAAACTTCTACAAACTGTGAGCTAGATAAGCCTTTCCTCCTTTAACTTTGGATGTAGGATATTTTGTCTCAGCAGGGAGAAAAGAAACTAGGACATATCTATAATCCCAGCACTCTGGAAGACTGATTCAGGGAGGTTACAAATTTGAGGCCAGCCTGAGCAATTTAGTGAAAACCTGTCTCAAAAGAAAGAGAAACTAAATTTTTAAACAGGACTAGGGATATAGCTTAGTGCAAAGGCTCTGAGTTAAATCCTTAGTACCTACATGCATACATACATAGATAGAAGAAAGAATCTTGCAGAAAACGACTAATGCAGGCAGTTAGAAAGCATGGAGAGAATAGGACTTCACCCAGAATGGCAGTTCCTTTTCTGTCTGGGTAACATGTTCCTTTTGTGTATGTGTGAGGAGGCCCTTTTCCTCCCAACTCATGTCCCAGAGAAGCTGTCAATCATAGTATCCCATCCTTCTCCTGGCTCCACTGGGGAATATGATGACCCAAGCTGGCCAGTCCAAGCACATCATCATTCTGACCACTGTCACTAGTTGACCAAAGGAGGCCAGTTGGACAATCCAAAGTTGGCACTGCACAACACAATAGAGCTCATTTTCTCTGCAACGATATCCTGGTTGGTTCATACTCCTGCTGCAGTGACCCTGGCCTGTGTCCTAGGTATGTTCACACTCCTGATACCCAGTCAGGACAACTACTTTCTGAGCTAACTGGAGCATTGTCAGGGTTCCAGGGAAAAGGAATGTCCTGTGGTTTGTCAATTCCAGACCTCACACAATACTTTTGGACCTGCTGAAGTAGGGATGAACAAATTCACCTGAAAAGAGAAGGCTTCTGTGCCATAACAAGACATGTGTATTTCATCTTCCTCCACCCCATCTTCATGATGAGAAACTCAGAACTTTCAGCCCCACCCCCATCCTCTAAGGAGGAAAAGAGAGAAGAACAGAAGATTGAGCTAATAATCCTGCCTGCCTGACTCTGTCACCATAAAAAGTATGGGGTCTGGCATGCTTTCAGGCTGATGATCAAGAATGCAACCAGGTGACAGGAGAATGCACAATCCCAAATTTCACAGGAACAGGAGCTCCTATGGTCAGGATCCTGCCAAACATCACTCTATGTATCTCTTTCTGAGACTATTCATTTGTATCTTTTAGTACATCCTTTGTAATAAACCAGTAATCTAATAGACAAACTGCTTCCCTGAGTTATATGAGCTGTTATAGCAAATGATGACACACGAGGAAAGCCAGAGGAACCTGTGTGGTAACCAAGTCAGACAGAAGCTGTGGGTAACCCAGGGACCCACCACTTGAAGCTGACGTCCAAAGGAGAGGGTGAGGGGCTCAGTGTTTTGGGAGGAAGCCATTCCCTTGTGACAAATGATGCTAATTCTAGGTAGATGGTGTCAGAACTGAGTGAAATTATAGGGCACCAAGTTAGCATCTGCGGAGAAATGAGGAATTGCTTGGTACAGTGAGAAGAAAAATGTCACACATCTGGTATTGGAAGTTTCTGTGTAGAGTGTGAACATAGAGGACAAACAGTTTGTTTCTCCTAGAGAGCCCCTCAAGAGAAACTCACCAGGACAGCAGGAAGATTCAGGCCTGGAGACCTGATCCTTGTGCTGAGACCTAAAGATCCTCAGATAAAGTAATACTGATTGGTTTTAGTGGATCGCAATAAAGATCCGCATTACTCTTTCCCCAGGGTGACAGATGACTACACTGAAGTAGGGATGTTGTCACATGGTGGGCTGGGGGCCACTTGGCTCTCAGGCCAGGGACACTACCACTCAGGGGTCCAGCTCTGGAAAGGGGTTGGGGGTGCAGATGGGCCTCGGTCTGCAGAGTGCCTTCTAGGGTGCTGGCCGTGTCCTGAGGAAGTGAGGCTTTCAGTCTGGGAAATGGTATGAGACAACACTGAACAATGTGAAGGCTGTTAAGGGGACAAGGAGACTAATCACAAAGCACTGCATGCCATATGATCCAATTTTTAAATACAGGTAGAAAAGACTGACAATAAAGACCAGTGTGTTCACTCTGTCTCTCAGTGACTGGTGGGATTAATGTCAGGAAATTTTGTGCCTTCCTCCAGAAATAGATCGCATATCTCTCCAGTTACTCAAATGAAACTACTGCAACTTTATTTAGTGTGTTTCTTGGAGCATGAAACTGCTGTCCTGTAAATCCAAGAGGCCATGCTGAGTTACAAAATTGCCAGGCTGCAATTCTCCCACCTTAGCTTCCCAGAGGCATTAGACGAGCACCCCGCCACACCATGTTCTTGGCACCAGAAATCCTACAGGACGGCCAAAAAAACATGGAGAATCTCAGGTAGGTTAAAAATCTACTCCCTGAACTTCACATTGACTGGAAGGAAGTGACAATGAAGGGTGTTCTTGTATTTTTACTGGAAGACATGGTCTACTTTGTGAGGGCACAAGGCCAGTTCACATTTTAACTAGTTCTATGTGGAGACATGAGCTGAACTTACGCAGTACCGTATATCTACTTTATTCTTGAAGGTACTCTTTAGAAATCTACTGGATGTGGTGACACGCCTGATTATAAGCACTCTGAGAGCCGGAGGCAGGAGGATCACAAGTTGCCCTGTCTGAGCAACTTAGCAAAAATTTGTCTGAAAATAAGAAATAAAATGGCCTGGGGCTATAGCTCAGTGTGAAGGCCCTGGGTTCAAACACCCCCATCCTCAGGGTTGTGACTCTTTCTTTGTATCCCATGTGCTTCTTTGACCTTCTTTAAGTAGGTCATGCTATCTCATACCGGAAGGCAGTGGAATGTATTAATAACAGAATTCTGCAGATAAAGCCTAATCTGCAATTGTCGCTGTTATTCGCAGTGTTTGGAGCCTGACTGCCCACTGACTTACCTCCTGACAGTGGCTGTATTGCCTCACTTGCACCCCTCTGGATTTTAATCCTGCAATGCTAATGAAAGCTTTATCCAGTTTATGACATCCCACTATAAAAATGTTGGCACTCATAGCCCTTTCTTATCCTCTTGGCTGGCAATAAAATAGTCTATGATTCTAGTTGGAAATGATTTCTACTTGAGGGAGTTTTTAGTCAGAGGTAAATTGTTTCTTTCTATCTATCCCGGTAGCCACTTGAATTTTATGTGTTTTTATGTGTTTAAATATTCTCCTGTCAAAGAAAATAAACCAGATACAAGTGTGACCTTTGGCCAAGGTATTCGAGGGAGACAGAGAACGATATCTGAGTTGGATTACTTAATATAAAAATAAAATTATGTTCTCTTGCTTGCATTTTGCTTTAAGCCACCTTTTGACACATAATACCAAACTGGTAGGCATTTGAATTCCCTGAAATGGAACAGCAGTGAACAATCAGCAAGTAAATATATTTTAAAAGATTCCTACATGAAAAGGTAACAAAAGCTCAGTTTTAGGTTCTGCCTTCTGAAACACAGCCAGTTTGCAAAATAGATTAGGAATATCTTTTAAAAAGAGCCTTATTCATTTATGATATTCAGGTAGAAATTACCAAGAATTAGCATCATACCCAGGAGATTGGGTGACCAACTATCTCCGTTTGTTCAGGTTTATCTTAGCTTTAGCACAGAAAGGACTACGTCCCAAGGAACCCCTCTGTCTCACACTGGAACATTTGGTCACTATAGAGTACACTAGGTCACAAATTTCTGGCCATGTTTGAAATATATTGGCTGTCCAGGTATTTTTTTTTATAGTGGGTGCATATTACTCATCTCTATTTCTTGGTCTATTAGTAAAAGAAGGGTTAATATCCTCAAGCTCCCACTCAGAATTGTTGTAAGAAACTGCTTCAATTCATTGCTAGGCAGTTTGCAAATGTGAGATGCTATAAAATTATAAATAATAGCTTGGAAGTGATTTTAATGTAGCTAGTAGACCTAACCTGGCTGACGCCAAGGTCTTGCTGTGTAACTGTGAGAGCCTTGCCTAGGAAGAAAATCTATCCCATTGTGAGCAATTCTTTTATTTCTTTCATTCTTGCTAATGCGAGGCCACCTCTCAGGACAATACAGGGCAACCTTGGCTCCAGTTTTGTTTAACCCAGCTGGATGCAGCCAAATTACGGGCTGCTTTTTAGGTGGAGCATATTTTTGTGGGCTGTGGGAGACCTGTAATTCTTTTTTTTTTTTTTTTTTTCTCTTGCAAAACCATTTATAGCTTTGGGTGATGTAAAATCCACAGGGTGCCTACAACAGTGTCACGCAGCCAGAGGGCTTCCCACATGACCCATCTGGGACACAGCGGAGCCAGGGCCGCGCCTAAGTCTCTGTCCACCCCCTCTCCACCCTGCCTATCCCTCCCCTGAGCAGGGCAGCAGTCTGCAGAGACTTTTACTTCTTTCACCACATGTCATACACAAGGTTCAATTGCCAGTCAGTTTTTCCTCTCATCGAGAAAGCTATTGTTTGATGCAGGGCATTCATCCATCCATGAGCACTCAAATCGGTCTGATTTGCTGGCTTGAGAACCATGGCAACAGCATAGTTTTGTGCAAACGTCCTCGAATAAGAGGCAAAGCCTGCATTTTGGGCCCAGCCCTGCCATGGCCTTGCGGAGATGTCTCCGGCAAATTGCCCAACCTCGCGGGGCTCCTGTTTCCTCATCTGTCAAATGGAAGGGTTGTGTTAAGTGCATTCTAAAGCACCATTAGCCTCTAAAACGCAAGGATTCAGTACAAAATTCAGTAAAAGTCAGTACAAAATGCTAACTGGGGGTGGGGAGAAGAGAAAAGAAAACGATGAAGGGACAAGTGTATGCAATAGGATGGAAGGAGGGTCCTAAGGAGGAAAACTGGCCAGGGAGAGAGCCTCAAACAACCTCAAACAGAAGTGATGTAGAGAGATCAATGTGACATTTGTAAAAAGGACAATATTAACAAGTTGTTTATAGGGAAGCAACTCGGAAACCCATTCAATTAAAGTTCTTTACAAATAGCTCATTTTCTGTAAAAAGAAAATACCATAAAAACAGCACTACACTTTACAGCTCTCCGCGGGAGACCTCAAATTTAGCAAACAGGTCCCCAAGTGCAGGTTCCTAGAAATTACTCTACGTGGCTGTGCCTGGAGGGGGCAGGGAACCCTGGAGGGGGCAGGGAACCAGAACTCATCTGTGTTGTCTGAACTGGCCTTTACTCTGAACTCTACAACATTTGTACTTTGTTCTTTATTGTAGAAAGCCAAGAATGCTACAGTATAGGGATCTGATAATTCCTGTGGTAAAGAATCTTATTAACTGAAGCAGACTCCAGAGGAAGGTTGTTTACCACCAGAATGTGGTAGTTCCTCTTGTTTTGGGGGAGGGTGGGTGGGAGGGCTCAGTGACTATTTATTCCCTTTTCCCTAATTAAGTTCTTGGCTATAGCTCACAAAGGAAAATAACAGTAAATAGTCAACCATAGATTCATTATCCTAGAGTCCTCAAGGGTATGCAAATAGTAATAATGATCTGAGAACTAGTTTTCTTATTTTAAAATTCATGTTAGCCGGGTGTGGTGGCACGGCCCTGTGTCCCCAGCATTTAAGGAAGGTGGGGTAGAAGTTCACATTCCATCTGGGCAAATTAGTGAGACCCTATTTCAAACAAACAAAAAGGGGCTGGGGATGTAGCTCGGTGGTACAGTACCCCTGAGTTCGCTCCTCCATACTTACATATGTACATAATTCATGTTGACAACTACAAATTTCCCTAAGTTGATTCCATCCCTGACACTTTGACTGGAGCTGCCTTCACATTCCTACACTGAAGCAGGTCCCTTACATGAGTCCTGTGCATGAATTTACCCAGGTCATATCCCACTTGGTGGCAGCCTTTAAGATCCCGATGCTCTAATCCCTCCAGACAACTGCCCTTCAATTCTTGCATGTAATTTCAATTTTTTAAAACCCAAAAAAATACTTTTAACTGACATAGAGTAATGTACATATTTATGGAGCACAATGTGGCATTTTGATACATCCATACCATGTGTAAACTTCAGACCAGGTTAACTGGCACATCTATTATATTTATAATGTTTTGAACATTTTTTGTTATGTAAGAATATATAGAAGTAGAGAGGATAGTGTAATAAACTCCTATGTGCCTATTATTAATCTTTTATGTTATCAACTTAATTTACACCCAACTGTATTTGAAGCCCAGAACAGATCATTTCAAAAATTTCCTTCCTGGCTGGGGATATAGCTCAGTGGAATAAGCACCTGCCTAGCAAGCACAGGGTCCTGAGTTCAATCCCCAGTACCGCAAAAAAAAAAAAAAAAAAAAAAAAAAAAAAAATTTCCTTCCTGTATACAATAGCATTAGATTTAATAACACTTGTGGAATGAAAGATAACCATAATGATGGTCACCATAGAAATGCAGGTAGAATTTTCTTTTATTGAACTTCATACATACAATCATGCCAGTACAAAAAATAAAATAGGCCAGGTACAGTGGGCCTGGCACATGTGGTGCCAGGTTTGGGGGGCTGAGCTGAATCAGGGGATCCCTCTCTTTGTTTTTCTAAATGTGATTTTATTGGTATATTTTAGATATACATAAAGATCACATTGATCATAGAGAATTTGTAGCTGTAGATGATATAACTTGATTGTTTCTTCTCATTCCCCTCCCCCGCATTCAACCCCCACTCCCTTCCCCATAGTAGATCTCTTGAGTCTGGGAGTTCAAGGCTACCTTGGGCAACACAAGAAGACCCCATCTCAAAAAATTTTTTTGATTAATTTAATATTATAATATTTAAAAAGACAAAGGCACAATCAAATAGTGTTTATATCTGCCTAGTGGTTTGGACTTTGACCCTTTGGTTATAGTTTGATATAATAGTATTTCATGTGCATAGTTGTATATAACTAATAAGTGAATATTAATAAAACTAAATATTTCTACAAAGGTTCAGTTAAGGCAACAGTTAAATCACGATATAAAGCATAATATTAGCTTGATTCATTTTTTAGTTTTAAAATAATTAGTAATCAAGAAAGGAAAATAAAGTGTGGAGATGTTTGTCTGAAACACAGTCTGGCTCAGGCTGACCTTAGACTTGCTGTCCTGCCTCATAGCCTGCTAGGTATCAATTTTAAGCATACTCAATGCTAGTAATAGGTTTCTTGTGTGAACTAAAAATTTTACTTACCAATAATAATATTATACTTGCAGTTCATTCTATTTCACTACTTTTCAATTTTAAGCACAAATAGCTCAAAATATCACACAGAATGACAGAACTGAAGAAATTATGGAGCCTGGTGGCATGTGGCTGTAATTCCCGCACGTAGGAGGCTGAGGCAGAAGGATTGCTGTGAGTTTGAGGCCAACCTGGATTACTTAGTGAGCTCAAGTTCACCCTGAACTACATAGTGACACTCTATCTCAAAAGAAAAAAAAGGAAAGAAAAGAAAAAGAAGCTCAAGTTCTTGTTCTTTGACTTTTACAATCACTATAGTAACATCCTGGTTAATTTCAAATTTATTTTTAAAAGATAGAAACATGTAGCTCCACTGGGTCAAAGATGTAAAGTATGGCAGAAATGTGCTTAAGCGATTTGAAACTAGAATAGGCTTCTATTAATGTTTTAAATTCTGTACAGATAAAGCACCTTTTTATTATCTACTCCTAAAGTGATCTCCCACCACCATTTGATGAGCCACTGCTCCAACATCTTAATACCATCTGGCCACCATATTATGTGTACATCTGCTCATGCCTTGTGTAGTGATGGCTTGGAGAATTGCATTCATCCCATTGCTCTGGCTCCACCCAGGCCTTAGTCTTATGTTTTATCTGCGCTAACCTCTTCAACTTTGTTCACAGTACTTTAGATTAAGCCAGAAAATTTAGATTTGACAGTCTGCAAGGTGCGTGATTTTTTTTGGCCATACAAAACATATCTCTTTTCCATAGTTATTTTTGCGTTCTTTCAGATGAGTGAGCTAAAACAGAAGCTTTATTTCTTATAAGACATTATTGAATGCTTCAAGAAGCAGCTAACATTTATAAAATCCTGCATGATATAGTTTTACAAAGTGCTCCAAATCACCAGCCGTAAGTTTATTGTCTGTGTTCTATGAGCTCATGGAAAACAGTTTAACTGCTAACCCCTGCAAGGGTTGCCATCTTCCCCTGGAGACAAGGGGGAGTTAGCTAACTTGATCCAATTCCATATTTAATGCCCCACTACTTTAAATACCCCATAAGTTAGGACATCAAATAAAAAAGAGATTAACTCAAAGGAATTTTAATAATAGCTGAGATGTGGGGAAAACCTGTAGACAGTAGATAAAGATAGGTAGGCAGAAGCAGACCAAGACAGGTCAGAAAGGCTAAGATCAGGAAGGCTAATGAAGCAATTTTACCTCTCTGCAAAATCACATGCTCTAAATGTTTATTCAATATATTAAGTAGGAGGCAAATACAGTATTTTTAAATTCCCACTTGAGATTACTATCTAGTTTGATGAGAATGCAACTGCACTGCATTTTGTCCACTTATATTAAAAATTCTCTTGCAGAGATCTGCACTAATTGACACCATATAGACAATGTATTCTATTGATGTTCTACTGCCTGCTTATTAATTGATGTCCTGGGCGCCTACCCAGCTGGTATACTCCTTAATCCAGATTTTGATCTGGAAAAAGGAAAACATAATTAGGGGTTCAAGGTGGGAGAGTATAAGAAATCCTATATTGCCTTGTTTTTGTTTCTGCCTGTTTTGATTTTCTTTTTTTGTGATTGTTTTAACTGGTATGCTCTGCCTTTTTTGTGACTACATCCTTTATGTAGCAACACAGCCAGTTAGCTACCTGAACACTGTTAAGTATGCTGGAAAATTCTGCAACCTAATGCAGGGTTTTTCCTAAAATTGCTTTACAAGGTCTTTTAGATGCGAACTACCTTATTTAGTGCTTAGTTCACCAGAATTGATTTCCTTTGCTCCCTCAGTTAGTTCTGGTACCTAAACCAATCTATAGGCTCATAGACCCCTGAGTCAAAGTGAAGCTGGGCCATTTAAAAGAACATTACACTACTGCAACAAAAGATACTATAATCTTCCTATAAACCTTTCACAAAGGATCTACATTCATTGACTAGCCTGCCTGTTGCACATAAGGCAAACGGAAAAAAACACACTTTTGTGCAATTTTGAAATGCTAGAGCTGTAGCATATGAGTAATGTCCTCCCAAATTCATGTTCATCTGGAACCTCAGGATGTGACCTATTTGGAGCTAGGATCTTTGTATATGTAATTATAGGTCAAGAGTCAAGATGAGATCATATTGGATTGAGACAGAACTCAAATCCAAAGGAAATGTCCTCAAAAAAGACTGAGACATAAGTAAGCTATGTGAAGACAAAAGCAAGGGTTTGAGCTGCAGAGTAAAAAGCCAAGGAAAACTGGGAGCTGCCAGGGGCCACCATAAACTGGAAAAGTGAGGAAGCAGCTTCCTCTAGAACCTCTGGATGGAGAATAGCCCTGCCAATACTTTAACCTTGGATGTCTAGCCTCCAGGACTATGAGAGAATACATCTCTGTTGTTTAAAGCTACCAAGTTTGTGGTGATTTGTTATGGAAGCTCTAGGAAATGAATATAGCCCCAACTTGTCTGTTGCTTGACACTAATCCCCAAGGACCCAAAGCCCAGTAGGGACATTTATGGAGACAAGGTAATAAATGACATTTTGACCCAGGTCCATCCTATAGCGAGTCCAACAGGTCCATGGATCCCCCATATGGTCATTTCTCAAGTTTCTGAGTGTTTCATTGGAGCAGACATGCTAGGCAGATGACAGAATTGCCACATTGGCTTCTGACCCATGGAGTGTTGGCCGTGCTTATAGGCTAAGTACAGCATTTTGGAACACTCTCTCCTGGTTAGAATAGTAAAGCAAAACCAGTACTCCATCCTTGGGGGAGAAATGCTACCTTTAAGGATACCCTCAAGATAGTCACTGTTGTCATATCTCCATCTGACTCAACTATTTGAACCATGCAGCAGTAGATCTGCATCAGGAGTGCATTAATTTACTGCTTAGGTGTTCCTCTAGAGTGTATCAATTAGAGAAGAACCACTCGGAGTTATATTTAGAAATATCTGGCATTTGGATTATGGGCTATACTTCAGAGTCCAAAAGAAAGACATGTTCTTCTGTGGCCCAGTGACTATTGAAATAGTTTTATTTTATAATTTTACATGGCTGACATACATTAGAAATAACTTACACCTTTACTAAATTAATAGAACAGTCTGCTACTAAATTTGCTATTTAGTTATTTTACAAGATGTAAGTTTGCCCTCAACAAACTCTTTGAAAAAGCATGTACATTAACATTTTCAGTAAATTAAATTAGATTTTTCCTGGGGTATTGATGCATATCTGTAATCCCAGCACTTGGGAGGCTGAGGCAAGAAGATTTGAGGCCAGCCTTGGCTACATAGTGAGTTTAAGGATAGCCTGAACTACATAGAGAGACCTTGTCTCAAAAAAATTATGTTTTAATCCATCTCAGTTTTTTGGAATATCTAAGAGCTAGGCTTAATTGTAAAGGTTTATATTGTGATTCATCTATAGGTAGGGGGATCACTGAATTGGTTTTTCTATTTTAAATTCTACAGTGGAATTTGTGTTATCATGTCCAGCCTCAGTGAATTGGTGATAAGAGGGAAGGGCACAAAAAAGGTTATCAAGAACCAGGGTTATGTGATATATTTTCTCTGCTCTCTCCGTCACCTCTTACTGGTTGTTCTTTTGTATCTTGGTTTTTTCCCCCAGCTTATTGCTGAAATGGGAGCTAGGGAAGAATTTGGCTAAATGGTATATTTGGAAAGACCAAGCCTGAACCTCAGCAGTGACCAGGTGCTTAGTAGCAGTCTCAGCTGCAGACATGGCAAGCAGTGGGGCCAAGCGGGAGCGTCTGCTTGATCACAGATGATGGGCTGTGCACTGGGGACCTGGCACTCGCTGTCAAGACAGTCCAGCCAGGGTAACAGGTGGTGTTGCAGGAGGTGGGTGGAGTGCGCAGCAGGGATCTTAGGAACAGGAGATCCATGGTGATCCAGACAGGCAGCCAGCTCTCAGCCTTGAGTTGTCTGGCAGCTCAGAGCAGGAGGTTTGCATGGGCCATATGGAGTGGCTGGATATTCTGACTGGCTGAAGTTATCTAGGAGGTCTTTTCCTGTTATTTTCCATCCTGATGTGTGAGAAGTTGTAGGTACCACCAATGGTTAAGGAGGAAAATGAAACTATAATAAGTCAGTCTGGCAAGTCAAAGGTCAGCAAATGGAATCCCAATGAGTATTTTTTTTTAATTCAAGTTATTTTTTCCCATGTGGTCTTCCTGCACTGTCCTGGTGTCAGTAGAAAGACCAGCCATTCACTTTAACCATGGCAATAAGACTGTCTAGGAAATCTGGAGATCTGAATGTGTGGAGAGTGACTTTCAGGGACTCATCAGAGTTCTTATTTTCTTTTCAGGAGTATGTTGCACTGAATGGGCTGTAATTCTGGGGGAGAGGAAATAGGACTATATACGGTATTCCCAAGCTAGTGAGGTCTGGGACACTTGAGTAATATGACTATGCTGTGAATGACATTACCCTGCAGAACATTGCTCCTAATTAGATGAGCATAAAGGAACTAGAATGCTGAAGACCTCAAGCACAGTGTCCTGAGGGGTCCCATGGAACCAAAGATAATGAAGGGTATATGTCTTATGCATCTTAGAACTTCAAGAACATTGTAACTCAGGGGTCTACACAGTCCTAAGTCAAGCAGAGGAATTTGTATAGAGGGGAACATTGGATATACCAGAGAAGAAAGTCTAATGACCAAGGCAAGCAGGAACTAAAACTACTATCAGGTGCTGAGTGTACAGCAAAACTGCTCACGGAATTCATGCTAGTCAGTAACAGGTGAAGTGTGCACACAGGGAGGCAAGCGGAAGAGATATGAGTCAAGGGTGATTTTTCTGAGCTGCCTAAGGTGGGCTGTATGGTCAGGCCTCTGTCAGTTAGAGGGACACAGACAGAGTGACAGAAGGGAACAAGCAACAGTTTGGTCCTGAGTGTTTTCATTTAGCAAAAGAGTGATTTCCTACTTCTGAAGATGGAATTAAAAAGTGGTCTTCACAGGTAGGTTAAACATGCCAGTCATAGGTAAATACAAATACCTTTTTCCTGCTATGTGCCTAAGTCTCTAGATATGGTGGGTAAGAGGACTTCCCAAATTCAAAGGAGAGTAAAGGCTTGTTTCTCCCAGCAGGCTGCAAGGTATGCTCATAGCAGAGAAAGGCTTTTCCACCTCCTACAGAGTGGAAGGGCGAGTCAGCAAGTTGCAAAGTGTTTAACGGGAATAGCCCAGGAGTTCATGTTCTGTTCGGTCAGGTGCTACAGGGAAAACCAGAACTTGTGTCTTTTAGAGAAATAACCCACTGTTAACAGCCTACACCACCATGAGTAGGATGACACTCCTAGGAGTAAAGGGAGCACTATTCATTGACAAAACAAGTGTTAACTTAGATGTCTCTGGACAATCGAGACTGACAGCCACCCAACTCCTACAATAACCCAATATTTTCATTCTAGTGTAAAACACTAGTCATGCTCTTAAATTCCAATATAACATTTGGGTCTGAAGTAGGATTGCAGATAAAATACAAGATGCTCTGCTAAATTTGAATTGCAGATAAACAAGTACTTTTTAAAGTATAAATATGGCCTAAATATTTCATGAGACACACTTATGCTAAGAAAATTGTTATTGTTTATTTCACATTAAAATTTAACTGAACATCTTGTATTTTATTTGCTACTGGCAGCCCTGCTGTAAAAGTTACAGCCACTCTCTTCCGCCCTGATTTCATTCCTCTTACAAAATAAGGCTTTTAGTCATCAGCTCTTTGAGGGCATAATATGGCTGCCAAAAGAAGAAAGTGGAGGATCCTATTCCAATCAACCTAGCCACCTCAGCAACTGAAATCAGCTTCCTTAAATTTCTCTGGACTAGGGATAGGCTAGGACTAGGTCACAGTGGCTGGGAGGAGCTGAGCCAGCAGGTGAGAGGCCAGCTGAGGCACACGGATGGGCAGCTTTCCCCTGCTTGATACTTACATTGCTTGATCTCTTAAGCCTGTGGTTCTCAACCCCAACTGCACATTAAATCACTTGGGGAACTTTTAATCACCACTGATGCTCGGACCTCTCTCCAGTCCAATTATATAAGGAATCTCTAGGGGTGACTCCGGGGCCCGTGAATTTCAAAGCTCCCCAGTTGATTTGCATGTTTTAACAGGAACTATGCTCCTGTGCCCTCTTCCTGACCCCAGTGATCTCAGTTCTGTTTGACTGATTGCTTTCCTTCACATACCCTCCCTGTACTATGGGCCACTTTATAACAGAAAATATGACTGAAGCACATGGTTGGTGCCAAAATGATGGCACAAATAGGACTGGCCTGGAGGCCTGGTCCATCCAAGACCCTGTCTCATGCTGACTCCTGATTCTGCCCCTCCTCCCTCCTGCCCCAGACTCTTTTCAGCTTGGGTTCCTTCCTCTGCTTCTCTGCTTGCTGCACATCATCCCCAGATTGCAGCTCGTCACCTCCTGTGCACGTGGCTGGCCTCTTTGTCTGGGATAGAGGATCCACTCCACGGAACTGACTCTGCTGGCCATGTTGGTGTCACTGCCTGATGCCCTGGGCTCCAATTCTCCCTGGCTTCTGCCCTGGGTGTGTGTGGTGGTGGTAGTGGGAGATTTTTGCGGTATTGGTGAGCCCTTTAAAAGAGTCATGTGTCAAAGTGCCAATTTCTTCTGCCTGACAGAGGGCTCTACTGATGGGCAGCAGAAAGAGGCCAGCAGGAGTCTGCTTTCCAAAAGGCAGTTAGAAAGGCTGGGTGATGGCCTTCCCCACACAAGATAATGGACTCTCCAGCTCCCTTTGTAATGAATTGAAACCAGTAAACTCAGATGAGCTTTGGGCAGTGACCAACTCAGAGCCACTAGCAGGATATAGCAGGAATTTTTAGATTCTTCATTCAGGGCCAGGGATATAGCTCAGTGGCGTAAGTGCCTGCATGGCAAGCGCAAGGTCCTGATTTCCATTCCTGGTAGCAAAAAAAAAAATTCTTCATTCAGTCTTACTATGTGTCACCTACTATGCTAAATGCTGATTATGCTCTGGTGAATCAACCAGGTGTGGTCCCAGTGGCCTATGAATCTATGGTCATTTCAAATAATTGGAAATAAGAAGAATACAGAGGGAAACTGGGATGGAAATCCTCGAGCAGACCGATGGTGAGGCTGAAGTGCCTGAGAATACAATGCTTTTTCATCACAGCATTTTGCCCACCGAACAAACAATACCCCTGACCTTCTTGAGGTGCAAGGCCTTAATCTTTAATCAAACAAATAGAATTTGCAAATTCTTAAATCAAACAATAGGCTAGTGCAAATGGAACTCTTTCTTATACCCAGCTGTTTACATAGCAGCTACCAATCTGGTTAGGGAGGGCTGCGGCTATTCACAACTGTGCACCAAACAGATGCACAGGAGATGCTGTTTCTTCCCGCCAGGGCTGCAGTCAAGATGAGAACAGGTTCAGGGTGTGTGCTCCTGCAGCCCCGCTTGCTGCGTCTTCTATCTGTGCCCAGAGGCAGCTGCTTCTCTCACAATAATGATTTTTTGGAGGCAAGCTAAAGAGAGTTTGCACTGAATTATTAAACAATGGGTACTGAAGGATATGTTTTCTTTGACCTCAATATCTGTAGCTTTCACTAGTCGAAGTTTTCTTATACGGGGGCAAATATAACACTGAAGCAGATTATGTAAGAATATTATATTCTGCAGACTTTAAAAACCGTGTGGCCTTTGATAAACCTTAAAACATCTCACGCTTGCCTTTTGTTTTCAGAAATTCAATATAAATTAAATATCAGGGGGTTAAAAAAAAAGCACAAGAAGAAAGCACTGCTTTGTTGTCGAGCCAGTCCCCTGAGCTGGTCCCCTTGCCACGCTGGCGCGCACACGTGGAGTCTGAACTTCCCCCTCCCCCCACCTCCCTTTCTTGTTAATCATTGTTCCAGATAGTAATATTAGCGTTTACCGTATTCACTCATGGGGAAAGTCCATTAGCATTTCAGGTATAAACATTTTCTTTGAGAAATGAATATGAGATGTGACTAATGAAATTACGAGGTACACTTTAATAAATAAAACAGGAACTTCTTAGCAAATGAGCACTGTACCTTTGAAATGGCCATGTTGGAGGGTCAAGGCACATTTCTAGAGCTAATGTCATTGGTTAAAAACAAAGAACAAAAACCAAAAAAACAGATACTCATTTAGGGTGACACAGGAAAATACCCCAGGAAATTTGGAGGCAAATCAGGTTTTGTCGCTTTGTCTCCATTACCACCTCATTGGTAAAATGAGAGAAAGAGTAAGAAAAAAGGAATTTAAAGTTTTTGTATATTCCAGCTAGCTGAAGAAGTAGTCATTCATGTCATAATTGTGCTGATGACACGTCCTTTTGAATTGCATTGAAAGACCTCTGAGAAGGATTATTTCTTAAAAACCTGTTTTTAAAAGTCAAATTAGAGTGTGAAAGTGGATAATAAATAGCTCTAGCAATTCTAGTTCTGGTAGGAGAAAAGTGTTGCTATGATCAGAAGCTTAAAATTTTATGCAGTTCATTAAGCTACTCTGAAGTTGATTCCAAAAGATGTTTCCAAAATATTCCAGAGGACCACACCATCCTCGGAACCTTGCATGGGCTGGCTGGGTGGCTGCTCCGAAGTGGATTCCACTGCCTTGAATGTTTGGGTTGTGTAGTGTTAGCGAAATCCCCTTTGCTTTATGGTCACAGCTCATATATAGATCTGTTTTTTTGTTTTTGTTTTTAAAGGCTGAATTGCTTAATTATTGCAAATCTGCCTCTTACTGCCTTTATGCCCAGGTATAAGCCTTCTTTTTTAGAACAGTGGTGTATACCGTGCAATGACATTTTTGAATTTCCTTTCTTTGATTTTTGAACCTTTGTAGCTGAAGCCGAAAAATTAAACTTAGTCCGTGGTAGCAGAAGCTACTGTGATTATCCCAGTTTCAGAGGCTTTCAGGTTTCCATTTTCCCCATCTCACCCCAGATGCCTGGCATACGCGATAGCAGTGAAAACAAAGTCTGTTGCATTTTTGGAATGTTATTAATGCTTAAGCAGCCCAGGGATTGCAACAGCTCAGATACAGATCTTACTCTCCACTTTTTTTTTTTAAGTCCAGAGAGCAGATACTGTCCAGCAGAGTCACCCAAATGTATTCCAACCCACCGGTTTCTCTCTGGTTGCCACACCACCTCACAGTCTCTATTTCTTCATATGAAAACCACTTTAGGGCTTAGACAATGATATTATACAATAGAAATATAAATCCAGCATTCATGTAAGAGAATTTAAATGACGCCGCTAAGCTCCACCCTTCTTCCCATTAACAACATCAAAAGGGGGTTATCAAGGGGCTAAATCATCTGTTATTGTCTCTGAGTGGATCTTAAAATGGCTCCCCCCAGGGCCTCCTAGTTCTTAAGTACAAAAATATTCATCCAACTGAAAAAAACTTTATGTCTATAAGCAATTTAAGATTCAGGATGTCTAGTAATTCATATCTTTTTAAAGGATAGAAAGACCGCAGCATGAAATGTGAATATGTATGCTGTGGGGGAGTTTCTGAACCTTTTTCTGTCAATTTAAAGCTGTTCACATGCAAGTTCTTGAGGATGTGGCTTTATAAAAGTCATTCTCTCATTACTGGGAAGTGAGGATATCTCTGTGAGCATAACAAATGTAGATCACAAGCCAAAGGTCTTTGAGCCCAATAGAAAAAAGATTTATTTTCAATACAGACAATTCTACCCACCTAATAACATCATATTGTTCCTCTTTTTGAAAAGAGGTCCTGTCTTTCCTTCTCCTTCCCTAGGGCTGTGAGATTCATCCCTGTAGTCAGTGTGGTTGCCAGTGACAGGAGAGGCGTTAGCTAGTGTGATCAGGAGATTGCTTACAGGGGAATTGAACAAATAAGTAAACATATTGACCATAATGTTAGAGAGAACTAGACTTGACTTGCAAATGTAGGAAGGGGGAAGCCTATAATAAATGCTATGGTGTGAGATTAGGATGGAAGGTATTGGTGTAAACTTCTGGTTTTCAATGCAAATAAATAATATAAAAAATATATATACATACATGCAGGTGTATATGCAGGTGTCTCTGCACAGAGTGCCTGGAAATAAAGACACCTAAGAAGCAATGAGCATAGCTAGCAATTGCATCTCACCTCCCCAATACCCTTCTCCATTAAAAGGAAATAGGGCTCCTTCAAGAAATGCTGGATTCCAGGATGTGGTGGGTTTAAAACTGGCCCATTCAAAGCTATCCACATCCTCATCCCTGGATCAGTAAGTGTGACCTTATTCGGAAGGTCTTTACGTATATGATGAAGGTTTTATTCATGTTTGTTTTTGTTTTATACTGGAGAAAGAACCTTATCCACAAGTTAAGGATTTTAAAATCGGAGATTATCCCAGATTATCTGGGTGGACTCTAAATGTCATCATAGGTGTGGTATCCTAGTAAGAGACAGATTACAGACAGAAGAGGAGGAGACAGTGTGACCATGAAGGCAGAGAGGGCGGGGATAATTCAACCACAAGTGTAAGAGTCAGCAGTTACCTGAGCTGGAGGAAGCAAGTCACCCAGAGCCTCTGGAGGGGGCATGGTTCTGACAACAGCTAGATTTCAGCCCAGTGACACTGATTTCCTGGACTCCAAACTGTTGAGAGAATTAACTTCTGTTTTTCTAAACCACCATATCCATGGTAATTTATTATCAAAACCACAGTAAGCTAATATTCAAGCATAAGTTAAGGGATGAACTAGATGAGTCTGGGGTATCTTGTGTTGCCAGAAGGTAAAGTAATGCTCAGAAATGATCAGGACAGGCCAAAAAGACACAGGGACCAGCTTGAAGGGCCTTCCACAAACCAAAGTGAGGACAATTAAGGATCAAAACAAAGAAAAGGTGCAGTCAAAATATACAGGGAATAAATATTTTAATAAATAATAAATAAATAAATAAATAAATAAATATTCTAATAAATATTTATTACATTTAAAGATATTGCCAGGCCAGGGATGTAGCTTAGTGGTACAGCACCTGCCTGGCAAGCATAAGGCTCTGAGTTCAATTCCCAGTACCAAAAAATAAAATAGTAAAAAGAAAGGACACATTGCCATTAATCTCCTTCCACACTGCCCCCCTCTTTGAGCACACTTATCCTATCCTACCATTTTCACTGATTTCTAAGCAGTTCTGGAAATCCTCTTTTGAGAATGTTTTTATCAAGTGTGATTAGAAATACGGTGAATGCTGCTGACAAGTGACTTGCAGTGGAAAGGCTCATTGAAAACATTACCGTGTGTACTCATCTACTTTATTCACTAACCTTTACTGGGGGATTTCTAGCTGGTAAAGTTAAAGTGATTATGAGAGAAACATTCAGAACATCAAAGCAGCCACAACAGGGCAACTAAGACACTCAGAACAGAAGACTTCTGCTTCAGAAAGTGGCAGGGTTGGGGTAAGTATGTTTGAAGCAAAGAGGAATATTTTGATGGGAATTAATGGCAGTGCACCTTTTATTGTAACATTTTAAAATATAACCATTTACCATTTTTTTAAAACCACACCACGGATCAAGAATACTATACTACAAGTGAAGTGCAGTGGGGTGGTCCTGTAATCCCAGTACCCTGGGAAGCTGAGACAGGAGGGTCATACATTCAAGCCCAGCCTGGGCAATTTACTGATTTAGAGAGAGCTTGACTCAAAATAAAAAGCAAAAAAAGGGCTGGGAATGTAGCTCAGTACAAAGTCCCTGTGTCTAAGTCCCAGTACTGAAAAAAAAAATTTAAATATATATATATATGTATATATATCTGCTATAAATAAATGTATATATATATATATATATATATATATTTGCTATAAATAAGAAGAGCGTCTAAACAAATAAAAAGAGAAAATTATTAAAAGTTGAGAAGTCTGGGTGGAGGGCAAAAGGGCTTCTTTGTGGTGTTGCAATGCTTTTTGTAAGCTTGGAATTATCTTTAAATAAAGAATTAAAAAGAAAAGAATGTGGTCGCTCTACCAGAGTACCTTATCACGTGCATTCAGGGGATGCTTATTTCAGGAACGCCCACAAGCATTCCTCAGAAAAGTAAAGTTGGTTTACTTACATTTAAAAAGAGTCAGTAATAGTAATATTTTAAAAAGTCATTGCTTTGGAATGGGGTGCTGCTAATGGACTTTGAATACTATTTCCCTTTGAAGGACTAAATTTCTAAAATTAGACTGGGGTCACTGTTGAATAATCTCATACCAACAGTGAAAAACAATGAATTGTGCACTTTAAATGGGTGAATTATGTGAGTTATGTTTCCATAAAGCCATTAAAATCATTGCTGTTGTTTTCCTCATTCTATACACAGCTGCAAGCCTTTAGGTTAGAGTAAGGAAGTTGGCGACAGAACGATTACGGCCTAACGGCTAGCTGCGTAGAGATGTTCCTATTCCAGAGGGAGGACAGGAAAGTAACAAGCAAATGGCAAAGGGATCTTTCATAACGGCGGGCATATGAGGAGCGCTTCACACCCTTCCAGCAACCTCTGTAGTCACCTCCATCCGCCTACTCTATATACAGTCCCTGGGGGCCTGAGCCTTTTCTGTGACTTCAACATCAGTCCCATGGGCCAGGGGTGTAGCTCAGCAACCTTCCTGGCAAGCGTGAGGTTGTGAGTTTGATTCCCAGTACCAATTAAAAAAAAAAAATCAATCCCTTGCATAGATTGATGACTTAAGTATGATTTGAGATTAGATTTTCCTAAAACTGAGAAAAAATGAAAATACTGGTGCCTTAAAAACTTAAACAAAAGGGAAGTTTGGGAGCTGGGGAAGTGGCTCAGTAGTGGAGTGCTTTTCTAGCATGTGCAAAGCTTGAGTTTGAGGCTAGCACAGGAAAAACAAAGTTAATTTAGCTCAGACTCTCAGACTCTCTCTCTCTCTCTCTCTCTCTCTCTCTCTCTCTTGGACCTCTGACTTCTAGGCTGCACCCTTTACAGTCCACCCAGCCTATTCTTTGTAAACATAAACTTAATATTTTGTTTACATTACTATGCCTCCTTAAAACTCTTCAGTGATTTTCCATGCCTTAGGTGGTAAAGTTCACTTTCTTGAACATAGTACCCAAGGTTCTGCATGCTGTGGCCTCTGCCTGCCTCCCCCACCCCATCTCCGCCCTCTTTCCCACACACAACCTTTACCCTCATGTACTGATCTGTAGTTCCCTAAATAGCAAGCTGCTTCATACCACTGTACCTTTCCACATATTACCATTTGGTCTGAAATGATCTTCCCATTTTTGTCTAACTCCCCATCTTTATATCTCAGCTTCAGCACTGCTTTCCCAATCTGGAGTTCCCCAATCTGGGTTCCCCAGTCTGATTCTGACATTCTTCCTCTTTCTCCCCTAATACACCATCCATAATTATCTCAGTGCTCATTTATTTGTAGATTTTCACATTAAACTGTGACCTCTTCAAGGGCTATGATCTTGTCTTTTTGCATTCCTACCTAATGCCTGACACATATGTGCTGAGTGAAGTAAGTATGTTAGGTTCACCTCTACCTGCTATATGTAGTATCATGTTAGTTGGATTCTTGTTACTATGATAAAATGCCTGATACAGTTAACTTATAAAGAGAAACAGGTTTTTGGGCTCACAGTTTTTGAGGTTTCAATCAATCATTGATTGGCCCCATTACTTTGGACCTGTGGTGGCACATCATGACCTAAGCAGCTGGGGGAACAAAGCCATTCATGTCGTGTCTGGGAACAACAGAGAGAGAGAGAGAGAGAGAGAGCGAGAGAGAGAGAGAGAGAGCGAGAGAGAGAGAGAGAGCGGGAAAGGGGCTGAGACCTCAGGGTTTCCTTTGAGGGCACACCAATTTTGAGTAGAAGATGTCCAGTAGGCCGCATCTTGTAAAGTTGTACCACTTCCCAATAGCATCAAGCTGGGCAACAGGATTTTAATGTATGGGCATTTGGGAAACGTTTCAAATCCAAACTACAGCGCTCTGCCTCTGATCCTAAAAGCTCCTGTCCATCTCACAATGCAAAATGCATTTAAGTTCATCTCCAAGAGTTCCCGAAGTCTTAACAGTTCCAGTACTGCTCAAAAGTACAAGTCCAAAGTCTCTTCTTAGATTCAAGGCACCTAATTGTGAGCCCTTACAAAAATGGAAAGGAAGGTTATATACTCCCAACACACAATGGCATAGGATGAACATTCCAATAGGGAGATAGAAAGGAGGGATAGGAGCAAAGCAAGACCAAAACCTGACAGGGAAGATGTGAAATCCTAATCTTCAGCCTCTCTCTGGAGCAGTGTGGTGTAATATAGGCCCTCAAGAGCTCTGGAAGTCCCACCCTTACATCTCTCTTGGCCACAGTTCAGATGGCCTTTTTCTTGGACAGGTTTTCCATATTGCCTGCAGCTTCCCTCAGCAGGCATTCCACATTCCTGGTATCTTTAACTTTCTGGAGTCTCTGCTGCAGCTGCAGCTTCAGCTTCTGTCTCAAGCTCCATATCCTGTTTTGTCAAGAGTTGCTTGCAGGGATGTCAATCCTGCTACACACGCTACCTGGCCCACAAGGGTTTTTTCCCTTCTTTTCCCTTCTTTCTCTCTTTTTTTCTTTTTGAGACAAGACCTTGCTATGTCACTAAGTTAACCAGGCTGGGCTGGGAACTTGCAATCCTGCCTCATCCTCCCAATGTGCTGGTATTACAGGATTCCAGCACCACACTTGATTTCAGGCTTTCCTTTGAAATGTTGATGGAAATCTGCATGACTCCATAACTTCTGCATTGTGTATGCTGGCAAAACTAGCATCACATGGATGACACCAAGGTCTGTGGGCCACCTGAGCTGCAGTAGAACCCACATGAACAACGGCTGTAGCAGCCTCTGAGTGACTTACTGTCAGCAATTCCCTAGATGCTCCTAAGTAAGCAGGACCATTTATTCTCAAAGGAAAACGCTCATGGATGTGGTCTTATGAATTTCTGAGATGTTGCTAAAGCATCTTTCCCATTTTCCCAATGCAAAGCATTATGGGGGCTCCTCATACCACTGAGGTACAACTCCCTTTGTGCCCCTTTTATAAATTTCATTTTGAGATAGGATCTCATTAAGTTGTCAAAGCTGGCCTCAAACCTTTAATTCCCCTGCCCCTTCCAGTATTTGGGATTACAGGTGTGTTGGTTTGCATCCAGCAACTTGCCTCCTTTCTAGCAACTGCAAATGCAATCTTCTTGATCAGAACTTTACATCCCAAGTTTTTCAACTCTACTCCTCTTTGCTGATAATTCTCATGGTGGTTTAGCTAATAGCAACCAGTAACACCGATGCTGCTGCCTACCCACCTTGAAATTTCCTCCACCAGGTAAACCAGGATGCTACTTACAAACTCAGCCCCGACAAAGTTTCAGGGCAGGGACATAATGCATCCATTCTTTGCCACTATGTAACAAAGCAGTCTTCAGTCTACTTCCCTATAAAATCTTCATCTCCATCTGAAACTTCCTCAGCCTGACCTTTACTACCCTCATTTATATAAGCATGTAGGGCTTTTAAACTGAAGAGTTTAAGGTCCACTTACAGAAATGCTAGGCTTTCTCTAACTTGCTCCTTGAAAGTCTCAAACTCCTCCTGCAAACCAGTTTCAAAGGCTCTTCCACAACATCAGGTTTAGTCACAGTAATAATCCCATTTCTCAGCCTCAATTTTCTGTGTTAGTCAGCTTTCTATATAACAAAATACCTAAGATGAGCAACTCATAGAGGGAAAGGTTTACTTTGACTCAGTAGTAAAGGTTCAGTCCATGATGCTTGGGCCTGTGGTGGGACATCATAGCAAGAGCACATGGTAAAGCAAAGTCATTCACTTTATAGCTGGGAATGAAAGAGGGAGAGAGAGAAAGAGGCTGGGGTCCTGCTACCCCCTTTGAGAGTGTTGTCCCCAGTGACTAGAAGATCTCCCATTAAACTCTACTTCTTAGAGTTTCTATCACTTGCAATAGTGCCAGTCTGGGAACAAATCTTCAATACAGGGAACTCTGGGGGATGTTTAAGGTCCAAACTTAGCAAGTATCTAATTCTCATAAAGGATGTAAGAAATATATTCATTTTATGAATGGGGATAGGCTTAGGAGAATGACAGAACAGGTGAAAAACCATATTGATAGTAGTACAGATAGAAATGAAATCCAATAGACTTGCACTGTGGTGAGTTCCTAGTCAGACAAGTAATATTTATGACTGTTTTGAATTGAAATATGGATGCACTCACTTAGGACTTGGTGAAACTTATCCTCAGTTCATTTTCTGAGTGTGTGTTTTGTCTCTTTTTCTAAATTCCTGAGCTTATTAACATAATTCTAGGGTGCTTATATAAAAGATAGAGTCTAAAGACACTGTCTCTTCCTAAGAAAATGTTTTTATTAATCCTCATCAGAGTCTGTTTCTTTATTCACTCACTCCTTCAATGAATATTTATTAAATACCAACTCTGTTAACGTCAGCCTAATTTACACATAAACATGAAGAAACAAAGACTTTTCGACCATTATAAAAATCTTCTTTTAATTAAAGAGAGTCAGTCTTCTCTAATTGCAAATGAAGAACAAACAGTAGAGTTGTAAGTGTACACTCAAGATTACATGTTATTATTGTTCCTTTTGAAGCAAGGCATGTGTAATCCTTGTATTGGAAACAGGTTGCAGCTGCAGTAAACAATGGAATCCTTTATCTCAGATGTACTAAGGCCGTTCAGGAGTTGTTTACCACTCAGGTATTCCTTATTCAGCAGTTTTCACACAATAATGATACCTTTACACTCCCTAATGTTGTACCCTCCCAAAAGGTAATAAGAAATCGAAATTGTGTGCTGCTTAAATGAATTCATTTGTGTGACGAACAAAGCCATTTTTACATGCTCATGCAATGTCCATTTGACAAGAAGCCAGGATATTATATACAAGTGGCAGAATTCGTCTCTTGAAATTGATTCACATTTTCTCTCACAGGAGGGACAGAAGAAGAGAAACAGGTGATTATAATTGCAGTTGGAAGCAGTTCCAATTACCAGGGCAGTTCTTTAAAGTTACTCTTTTGGTTTTATCTTAAATTAATAGAAAAGTTTAGCAAGAACAAAGGAAAGTGGGGGAAGGGGAGACTGGAAGTTTTATTTATTCATTCAACAAATGCACTTGGCTCATGGAAAACACTACATTAGGATCTGTGGAAACATTAAGATTAGTCAGACAGGTGGTCTGCCTTTAAGAGAGTAGGATGTAGGAGCAAGTTAAAAGGTCAGACATATGCGCGTGTGTGCACACGCGCACACACACACACACACACACACACACACACACACACACACACATGCCTCAATGATCAAACTCATTATCAAACCTATTGTTACCTAAATTCAGAAACTAAATAGATTCTGATACTTTTTAGAATAAACCCTTTTCTACTCTAACTTTTGCAACTTGCATTTCAAAACTCAGGAATCTCAGGAAATTACTTCCTGGACTCACTGTCCAAACAGTGACCTCAAAGGCCATGGAGCATGGAGGAGCGCGAGACACTTTCCAGCGGGGTCCAATTTCACGGAGAGCATATTTGAACTGAACCTTGAGTGATAGGTAGAGTTTTATCTCCAACCTCAGTGCCATGTGGAAGTCCTTTTATTTGTCCCAGTATTTCTGCTCCCTAAACTCTCTCTTCTAAGCTCTGCACCACTCTTTACAAGTTCCCTGCCAGTTTCTCTCAGCAAAAGACCTCACTTCCTACTTGATGGAGAGAGCAGGGGCCAACAACTGTGGATGCCTCATTTTCTGACCACATTCTTCCCTCTCCTTCCTCATTTCACCCATCCCTACCTCATTCCCATCTGTCTCAAAGGAAGGTGAAGTGGGGTTCTCCAGAGAAACATAACCAATAGGATATATAAAAATAAATACATATGCATATATGATGTGAATTGACTTATGTGCTTATGGAAGCTCAAGTCTCACCATCTGCTGGCAGCAAGCTGGAACCCAAGGTGTAATTCAGTTCAAGTCTGGAAGCCTAACAACCAGGGCAGCCACTGGTCTAGGTCTTGAAGTTCAAAGCCCCAGAATCAAGAGTGTGATATCCAATAGTAGCAGATATATGAGGTCCTAGCCTTAGAAGAGGGAAAAAATTTACCCTTTCTCTGCCTTTCTGTTCTATTTGAGCCCTCAATGAATTGGAAGACGCCCCCATAAAATGTTTACTCAGTTTTACCATCAATTCTAATGTCTTCCAGAAACACCCTCAGACACACACACACACACACACACACACACACAGAAACAATGTTTTGCCAGCTATCTGGGTACACTTTGGGCCAGTCAAGTTGACAAAAAAAATTAGCTATAATAGGAAAAATCCCCTAGCAGCATAATTTCTTCATTTGTCCTTTGAATTCTATACTCTTTCACATATGCGGGTCTGTAACAAATAGCTACTCCCCCTCCCACCATCTTTGAGGCATTCCTTCAATTCCCATTTCTCTATGTGCTTTGGGCTGACAGTAACAAGGCTTTACTTTTCCTGGCACAGGTGAACCCATGTCCCAAACAAAGCCGGAGTCTGTTTCCATGGTGGGTATGAATCCTACAGGACAGCAAGGTTTTCTCTGAGATGCCAGCTACATGACCAGTATCTGCCTGGCCATCTATGTGGAGTGAGCCTGCCTGAACACAAGGCTCAGAAGAAACAAATGATGCCATGAAATTCAGAGCTGAAATGCTGATAATATTGTTTTTAAAACCTTGGATTTTCAGTTATCTGAGCCAAAAATGTCCCTTTTGCTTCAGATTGTTTGAATTGGGTCTCTGTTGTTTGCTACCAAGGATTCTGATTAATTCTTCATCAGTCAGTTCCCTTCATTCTCCAGCAGTTTGGGCCTACCCTCTCGGAGCTGTCTCTGCAGCCAGACACATGCTCCAGACTGCACCGCCCACAAATCCCTTTGATCTGAGAGCCGCCGCCTGCCCTGCCTCATTCCCTTCATATCCACAGACCACAGTCGCAGATAATCTTTTCACTAATCATTTGCAAAATCAAAAAGAAGGAGGAGGAGGAAGAGGAGGAGGAAGAATAGGGACAACTCGTTGAGCTTTTAAAAGGTAGGTTAGTGAGGAACAACTTAATAGGGTACAATTCATTATTTTAGGTATACTGCTTTATGAATATGAAGAAATGTACACAGTAGCATAATAACCAGCGTCATCATTATAGTATATTGTCATCATTCTTTCCAAAATTCCTTCTTGCACGTTTGAAATCAACACCCCTCCAGACCCTGACACTGATTTGTGTTCCTATAGCTTTTTCTTTTTCCTAGAAAGTCACATAAATAGTCATATAGTATAGAGCCTTCTTCTATAAAGTGTCTGGCTTTCTTCACTAGGTATAATTATTTTTATTTATCCTACTTGTGTGTTTTATTAGTTTATCCTTTTAATTGTTAAGTAGTATTCCATGCTGTGGTAGGGCCACAGTCGTTTCTCTGTTTATCACCTGGACATTTTGATTGCTTCCAGGTTTGGGCAATTAAGAATAAACTACTTGAAACCTTCATGCACAGGTCTTTGTGGAGAAAATATGTTGGCTAGTGAAGAGTAGGATTTCTGTGTCATATCATATGGTAACTCTGTTTAGAGTCATATGGCAACTTCATAAAAAATCTGTGAAACTGCTATCCAATAGTGCTAACCTATTTTGTATTCTTATCAGCAATGTATGAGCATTCAACTTACACACACCCTTTCAGCACCTCGTACTGTTAGGGGTTTGTGTGTTGTTTTGCCATCCTAATGAGTTTATAGTAATATTTCACTATAGTCTTAATTTGCATTTCCCCAATAAAAATAATGTTGAGCACCTTTAATATATTTGATGAAGGGATCTTTTGTCTGATTTAAAAGATAGGCTGTTTGCTTTGTGAGAATACTTTACATATTCTGTATACAAACCTTTTATTACATATGCTTTTGGTAACTGTTCTGTCCTAATCTGTAGCTTGTCTTTTAGTGGCATTCAAGGAGCAGAATTTTGAATTTTAATAAGTCCAATTTATTAAACTTTTTCTCTTATGGTTCATTCTTTTTATGTCCCATTAAATAAATCTTTATCTAAACAATTACTTTAATTATTAAACTAAACTTATTTAATTCAAAGTATTTAATTTTTTTAATTCAAGAGGAGCATGGCACATTTATTGTTCAGGATAAATATGCATTTCCATGTGTAATACTCTTCATAATATATAATTACATTTATGACAGTGACTCTAAATATAGGCTAGTTTAAAAAATATGCCAATTAAGTATTAATAAAATGTAAATGGTGATTAGAGACTTCTATACAATGTGTCCTATTTTAAAGTTATCACAAAAAGACAGTTATCAAGACAGAATTATATTGTTATAAAGGCATATATATAGAACAATGGAGTAGAATTACAAATGCAGAAATAAACCCACAGATTTCTGGCCAGCTGCTGTACTAAAAGGTGCCAGTACCATTCAGTGGGGACAGTCCTTTCAGCAAATGACAGGGTAATGACAGATATCTTATGTAAAAAAGCTACTATATATAGTATACAACTATATATAGTATTTATTTATATAGTATACAACTATATATAGTATAGATATCTATATCTATACTCTAACTCTTTTGGGAAGATACTTAGAATGGGAAAAGCTGAGTGGAATGAAATTTCTAGTTTTAATTTTGAGCAGTCTCCGTACTGATTCTTATAGTGGTTGTGCTAGTTTACATTCCTAACAGCAACATAGAAGAAGAGTCCCTTTCTGCCCATAGTCCCACTATCATTTACTATTGCTTGATTTCTTGATGATAGCCATTCTTTCTGGAGCAAGGTAGAATCCCAGTATTGTTTTAATTTGTGTTTCTCTAATGGCCAGCAAGGTTGGATATTTCTTCATGTATTTATTGACTATTTGTACTTCTGTGAAGTATGTATTCATCTCACCTCTATCTTGTTGGTGGACATATAACT
Source organism: Dinomys branickii (assembly GCA_004027595.1). Lineage (NCBI taxonomy): Eukaryota > Metazoa > Chordata > Mammalia > Rodentia > Dinomyidae > Dinomys > Dinomys branickii. Next base: position 116,441 of record PVLD010004030.1, read on the forward strand.
GATATACACACCATAGAAATTTCTCAACAAACTAAAACTACAAATTCCATTCCACCCAGCTGTTCTGTTTCTTGGTATCTTCCCCAAAGAGTTAAAGACATCACGTTACAGTGATACATGCATATCCGTGTTTATAGGAGCACAGTTCACAGTAGCTAAATCTTGGAAGCAGCCTATATGTCCATCAGCAGATGAAAGGGTAAAGAAAATGTGGTAGTTTACACAATAGAGTACTACTGTACCATAGAGAAGGATAGGCTTGAGTCACTTGTAAGAAAATGAATAGACCTTGAGACCATAATGTCATGGGAAATAGATCAGACACACAAGCCTAAATATGGTATGGTTTCTCTTATCTGAGAAGCGCAAACCATAAATAAAAAGCAAAATAAAAGATAGGTGATATAAAGTAGGGAGATAGATCTTTCTCAGATAGGAAAGTGATTACTGATGGGGGGGCAGGAAGGGAAAGAGGATAAAAAAAGGAATTGAGATGTATTATGTACATGCACCAACTCCACACGTTATGTAAACATTATGTACTGCAAACATGTACCAATATAAATAAATAAATAAATCTGAGAAACACATTAAACATTCTAATGGCTTTACTTTTACAAGTATTTGGTGGTTTGCTCCCACAGCTTTTAAGTTTCTTTAGTTTCCCTTCCTTCTTTTCTCCTTTCCTCCATCTCAGTTGTTCTTTCCTTTTGAGCAGTTTCTTTCCATTTCACAATATCTGTTGTACCTTTTGGATCTCATTTATTCTTTCAGTTTCTTACACTAGGGAGACAATACAATGTTTACACATGTGAGTCTGATTTATTTTACGTATGAGTATGGTCCCTAGTTGCATCCATTTACCTATAAAAGCCTCAAGTTTATCTTTCTTTAGAGCTGAGTAATACTCCATTGTATAAAAAGACCACATCTTTTTTATCCATTCCTCAGTTGGTGGGTGTTTGGCTTGTTTGGGTTGTTTCCAAGATTTAGCTACACAAATTGTGCTGCTATAAACACTAAATCTACTGGAAGAGAAAGTAGGTAGACATATTGAAGGCATAGGGGTAGGCAGAGAGTTCACTACCAGGCTGTGTAGTTTTTGACACCCCCCCTTTATCCCCTGTGGATCAGCTTTGGGGGAGTTGGGAGTTTTAGGTGGCATTTTGTTGCCTGGTCTTCTCGTGTTTTTTGTTTGTTTTACACTTAGGTTTGTGGTTGCTTGTAGTGGAAAAACTCTGTTGTTAGCGTGGTGATCTCTTTAGTTAGCCTGCTTTTCAGTGATACACTCAGGGCATTATGAACTATAGTCCTCTGGCTCTGTCCCAAGATCCCAACCATCACTCTTAATTTGATTTTTTTTTTTATGAGACAGAGTCTTGCTGTGTAGCCCAGGCTGACCTTGAATTCATAGCAATCTTCCTGCCTCTGCCTCCCAAGTGCTGGGATTACAGATGTGAGCCACCACACCAAGCATCCTCTGTTAATTTGAGAGAGGAGGGTGCAGTGTAATTGGCCTAGTACTCACTTCTCTGGGAATAGACTGAAGTATTGTTATGTCACCAAAGTAATCCGGTTATTTGCATATAGATAAAAGTTATTAATAGCAACAAATATGCAACCCTAGCAATATCAAGTAAATCAGAAACAGTAAGGTCATCTAAGATCAACTGGATATTGACATACCATAAGAACTTTTAGCTTTAGAAAAGAAATCTATAATTCTAGTGTAAACACTAAGACAAAGGAAATATTGACATATAGTACATATTTGCTAAGCTCAACAACTATACCTCCCTGATAATAGGAAAGAATTCAACAGTAGTAATGTAGAGTTGACTGTATAAGATTAATAAAGCTTAATGGTTATAATATTAAAGTTATAAGGGGGTTGGGAATAGGAGAATCCAAAAAGTTTGAAAAATTAAACAATAGAAGATGAGAAGGAAGAGAGAAAAGTGAAACAAAGGATCCTGTTAAGAAGTATAAGGAATTTATAGAATTTGATAAAGGTAACAGAAAAACCCAAACATATGAGAAATAGAAAATACAAGAAAAAAGAAAGAAAAAGAATATGGAGAATAAAAAATAAAAAAAGGAAAGGGAAAAGAGAAAAAAGGAATAAGAAAAACAAGATAAAAGAAAGGAATCCAAAACTAGAAAGAAAAATTTTCTCTCTATTTTTGAAAGAGTGGGCCGGGGGATATAGCTTAGCGGGCACAAGCGCCTATCTGGCAAGCGTGAGGTCCTGAGTTTGATTCCCTGGCACCAAAAAAGAAAAAAAAAGAGAGTGATGTCCTTCGAGGACTTGGTTTTGAAGTCAAGCAAGTCATGGTTTTTCCTGCCTGGATTTAGGGCCTCTGGGTTTGTGAGGTGCACCCCATACAGGTAAGTGCACCTGCTCTGTTTGCTCTGAGCTGTGGCTGTGTCCACGCAGAGACTTGTTCTTGCCCGGTAGATAGAGAAGTCCATTGGACCTCCGATCTGTGCTCTGCTTAGCTGGTATGACGATGGTTCAGGTACTTAATGAGATGGGGCCCTTTCAGACCTTGTGTATTTCTGACCAAAACCCCAGAAAGGCCCAACTTCTCACAGCAAGGAGCAGGGTCTATGTCCTTCCTGGCTTGAGTTTAAACTTCTCAGGGGCTCATTTTAGGTCCCAGCCCCAGTCTGCAGCTGTCTCCTGTGGCTACCTTTCCCCGCTCACTGTGGATCTCCCCTCGTCATGGGCCATGACCGTAGGACAGAGTCCGGATTCTTTCATTCTTTTCTCTTGTGGACCATCTTTCTAACATCTCTTAGCTCCTAATTTTTCCTGCCAGCTTCTTCCTGATTCCCAGCAATCTACTTCTCCTTTTTCCTTTGGCAAGTTGTTATTCTTCAGTTCTTTAGTCTAGATTTCAGAGAGATTGAATTTTGCTACTGATCACTTTAAATATCTTTTAAAACATAATAAAATGATGACAGTAGGAACAGCTGTGTGTTGGTGGAGCTGGTAGAGTTGACTGATGAGTCCATGTAGTTGTCACAGGTCAGGCCTCCCAGGAGAGACACAGAAATTTATAGGTTGCAGAGTCTCTCCTTGACAAAATTTAGGCAGATTCTTCTAAGCCCTCTTCTCAGGTAGGCTTGGACTGTGGGCTTCAAGGTCTTTCCTTGTTTTCCTGCATCACACTGATTTAGCAAGAATCTTGCAGATGGAAGCCAGCACACTCAATATCTGATCACAGTCTTCTCTCATTCCCCCACCCTCTCCCACACGGCATCCAATCACCCTGATCTGTACTCATCAAAAATCACATCAAGGTGTTTTAGCAAGAATCCCCCTGACTGCTGATTTTTCATACTAGTCATGTTCCATCTATGGAATCTACAACTTGCCCCTTGGGTATAACACCTCATTCATCCTTGTATTCATAATTGAGCCCAGCTCTTTTTGCCCTATTACAATAGTTCCCAAGTAAAATTTGTTTTTACCATTTTACTATCTAGCTCTGTTTTTATTTTTTATTTGACACACACAGGAATTTTACTGGGGAGCACTAGCGGAAGCAGCACCTCTAAGCGTGTGAGTGAAGTACACATGGTTGATAAAAGGAAATGTTGAATTATGACACAGGTGCAACAGAGGCTTTAGCAAGTGTGTGTAGGGGGGGTGGAAGATAGAGGCAGGGGTGACACTCCGGAGTCATCCAGAATAGAGGGACAGGTCTGGGCCTTTGCATTCTTCAACTTCTGCCTATAAAGTGAGATCATGTGAAAAACTAATACAAAATGTGGTGTAAGAATGGGAGAGATTAAGTGTCTGGACTGTGGTAAGGCTTGGTGAACCTCAAGCAATCCTTCCATAGGACAAAACCAACACTAATTAGTCACTTGTGTAACCCTTGCCCTGGTTCTGTGACCTCTCCTACCCGGTAGGCTTGTATCCTGGTAACAGTCTCCCTGCTTTGTGTCTGGTTTGCATCATTCCCCCAGGGATAGAGAACAACACATTCATCTGTTCTGTTGTTTCTTACTTTCAGGAAAAAGGGACAGGGTTGAGCTGGGCATGGTGAGGCAAGCTTGCAATCCCAGCACTATGGGAAGCTGAGGCAGGAATATTGCAAGTTCAAGCTCATTCTGGGCAAGTTAGCACCTTAGCAAAACTCACATCAAAATAAAAACTAAAAAAGGGTCTGTGATGTAGCTTAGCACTAAGGGCCTGTGCTAAATTCCGAGTTCTGGAATTAGGGTCTGTGTGAATGCAAATTGTTCCTCTTTGCAGCTAGCAGATTTGGGTGATAATGACTTCCGTGCTCAGCAGTGAACCCAACAGGACGTGGAGAAGTGTAAGAACTTCAGTAAAGAATAACTCCTGATAGTGCGTGAAAAGTGATGCTTTGCTGGTTTTATTCTACATACTTGATCATTACCTATGCATCTTTGACCCTTTTTAAACTGTTGGTAATTTAAGCTGAAAAGACAGACCAATAATGAAAGTTATGCATTACCCAGTTTTGTCCCAATACATCCAAGGCCCCAGTAAAGGAGCAGAGTTTGTTCCTTGCCTAGAGTGGTTGTCCTGGATCCTTTTAGTTCTTTCAGCAATAAAAGTGCTCTTGGAAGGTGAAACTGTCAGGAGACATGAGGTCTAATTGCTACCACATTTTAAATCATGCTGGATGAAATGAGGAAACTGGCCTAGAATCCCTTGATCAGCTTGTGGCAAAAGCCAGCATTTGTGCCAAATCTGTCAGCTGAACTAGAAACCCGGAGCCACCTTTGAGTGTCCTATCTTCCCCATTCTCACAGCCACAGAATCACTACATTATGTTATTTTGACTCAATAGCAGCCTTCAGACCTTCTTTTTGCTCCCCAATCATTATTGCTTAAGTTCACCCTAATCTCTTAACAGTTTGCAATAACTTCACAACCGGCCTCTCTGCCTCGGTTTCCCACCGCCATTCCATTTTGCACACAGCAGCCAGGGCAATGATTTTTAGGCACGAATTTTACAACACATCTCCCTACTTGAATCTTCCAGGAAGTAGCTCTCAGTCCTTTTCCTGATAAGGCCCAAACCTTAGCCATGTGTAGAAATGTCATTCTTGGCAAGACAGCAGTTAGGATAAATTCAACTGTACACACAACTAGTAACAGTTTTAACCATAAGAGCATTTATTGTTTTCTTAGCTAAATGTTCTAAGGTAGAAGCAATCATACTATTGGCTGTGATGCTGTTGGAGACCCCATCACTCTCTGTCCTTTCTCATTTGTCCTCAGGCTCCTCACTATGGTCATTATATGACCTGCAAAAGTAGATATCCTGTCTTCATATGATAGAATACAAGTCACAGAGAAAGGCAAGGAGAAAAACAGGAACATTTTCTGTTATAGATTTTTAAAAAAAAATCAGGGATGAAACTCTTCTTTGATGTTCTCCATCAGATATCTTACATTTCTTTGGTCAGACTGAATGCCGTACAAATCCCTAGACCGAGCATTATCATCAAAGGTAAAGGGGATTACTGTGACTGGCGCTATGGATTGAATGTGTCTCCCAAAGCTCTTGTGTTGGGAACTTGACCTTCAGTGCTGTGGTGTGGGGAGGCGAGGCCTAATAGGAGGCTTTTGAGTCAAGGGGGCACTACTTGCATGAATGGATTGATGATGTCACCCTGGGAGTGAGTTTGTTATAAAAGGTCAAGTTTGGTCCTGTTGTCTTTTTCTTGTCCTATCCGGCCCTTCTGACTTCTGCCATAGAAGGATGCAGTGAGAAGGCCCTTCCTTGCCAGCTGCTTGCCCATTTATCTTGGACCTTCTAGCCTCTAGAATTGTGAGAAATGCATTTCTTTTCTTTCTATATTATCCAGTCTCTGGCATTCTGTTATAAGAGCACAACAGAGTTTAAGGCACTTGACTTAGGCCAACTATGATTTATGCTCTGGGCACTCCACCACCTGAACAAAAACCAGAGTTCTATTAGGAAAGAGAAATGGCTAATAGGAAGGAAACCTACTGCATGTACTTCAGCCTAGAGACTCATGAAATTCACCTGCTTCTTTAACTTCATTTTCTATCATTTTTCATCATATCAGCCTTTTAGGTAGCCCTAAAGAATCAGTCACATTTCCTAGACGAGTCTTCCATGATTTTGTACTTGCTGTTCTCCCCACCTGGAATTTCCTCTCTCCCGATAACCATGTGGCTCCCATTGTTCTTGAAGTACTAGACTAACAGTTTCCCCAAAGCTCTAAATCAGGTCCAGTCACACATAATCTTTCCTGGTGCACACAGTGCCTGGCATATTGTACTGGCTCAGTAAATCTTTATGGAATGAATCTTTACATCATTGAGTTATGTTACTACTTTGAGGCATCAGCTAATTGCCCCTGCTCACACTTTAAAATCATTACTTTCATCATAGAACTAGTTATGAACACATTTTTTTTTTTTTTTTTTTTTTTGCGGTACTTGGGATCGAACTCAGGACCCTGCACTTGCTAGGCAAGCGCTTATTCCACTGAGCTATATCCCCAGCCCCATCATAGAACTAGTTAAAAGATTGCTTAGTATATATAAATATTTCTAAATAGTGGAATTGGTTTGCTTTTGAATTTAAGTAAGAAGGTATCTTATATGGAATGTGATTTTGAGGCAGCTAATACCCTCATTTGATGTTAAGTCTCATAATATTTTTCCCATGGTATGTCTGATAAATAATTCTCTTTCAGGCCTGGTTATCTCGCATACATTTTCTTGCTGTTGGGCAAATTATCTTATGCATGTTACAAACAGATAGGGACACTTAGAAATGCTAATTCGTATTAGGGCTAATTCTAGTTGCGGGCGGCACACAGAATATTTATTTAAATATAAGCAGTGAGCTAGAAATGGAAAGAACAAAAGAACATGAAGTGGAAAATGCTAAAATGCAATTTATCCCAGAGCAAGGGAAAAAAAAATTCAAAAATAATTTCAGGTGGCAGGAATTTAGCCTTAAATAATAGTAATGTACAAAAAGTTTCTGCCCATTTTGATTCTGTCTAAATTCTTAGAAAAGGTCCATTTCCCTAAGTCACTCAGATTAAGAAGGTTGAATGCTACCTTCTCTGGCGCCTTGTGCTCTGACCTGTCTGACAATAGTTTAGAGCATTTAATCAAAGCAGGTGGTACAGATGTTTGACCTTCTGCTACCTGACAAGTTCTGGCTAGCAAATGAAAAGAAGTAGAAAATATCTATGTAGTCACAAAAATGGGGCTTTGAGGTGGAAACTACTCATATTACCAGAACAAGACTTCAGTGGCTGGTGGAGGACGGCACGTATGCTTAAAAAGGAGAAAACTGGGGCTACAAATTTTAAAAAAGGAAAAGAAAGGAACAATTGAAAGAAAGGAAGAAACAGAGGAAAGAGAGAAAGAAATCGAAACTTCTAGAGTTAAAATGGGTCAGTTAGAGTTGTTTACATGGTAGCTTCCAGTAAGCTCCATCTAATTTCTTTGAAATATGACTCAGGTCCTTACCCAGGGGCATGTGTGTTCTTGTTCTGACAGAACTTTAAAACATTTACTCTGCATTCAGTCCAAGCAGCTTCTCCGTCCTTTGTCTCTAGCCATCCCCTTTATAGGCCAAGAATCACAGGTGTACCTGCCTTACACACACCTGCCAAGAGAAAAGTTTTGATTCTTTCCTCACTAGAGCCTTGCCTTGGCACTGCACCTCTGGGCTGCTGCCAGTTCCTCTTGGCTGCTACCACCCTGTGTCCTTGGTTCCCTTTGGATTTTTATAGTAAAAGGCAGATTTGGAGGACTTTTCTAGGCAGAGGAGAAAGACTGGCCTGTTTAACAAAAGTTTGTCAGGTCATTTTAGCCAATTATCCTTTAAATTTGTCTTAGTTACTTTTCTCATTGCTGAGACAAAATGCCCAGCACCACCCAAGTTAAGGGAGGAAAGATTTATTTAGGTCATAGTTTGTGGAGCTCTCAGTTCATAACTGGCTGGCTCCAAGGCAGGGTGGCTGGCAGAGAGGCAGCAGTTCGTGGTGGTAGAAGACAGCAAAAGCAATAAGAGAGAGAAAAGACTCCTTCTATCCCCTGTATTGTATGCAGACTACCCGCCCTAGAGTGGGTGTAGCACTGACACCCTTAATCCCAGCACTGGATCATGAATCAACCACAAACTCTAGGTGCAACCACCTCTGAAGAGCCCACCTCCATGACTGCATGAAGATTTGGGGGGACATCTAGACATAAACAATAATAAGATTAAACAATTTTATGGGCTTTCTTTCTGGGATCTTTGAGATCCTACTTCATGGGATCCAACCTACCAATAAGACTGGCCCCTTACTGTGCCTGGAAAAGTCTTCAGAATATACAAAATAAGCATAGATTCCCCTCTTTTCTAAGCTAAATTTCTCAGTCAAAAACAAAATCAAGCCAACTTTTATCAAGTATTTACTATATAATGCATATTTTGTTAAGTACCTTACCATACATGAGTTTATTTTTAGTTCTCACATTTGGGTAGAATATCATTTAGGATTTTCTAGACTGGTCTGAAAGAAACAAGTGTAAATGCAAAGGGCATCTGCTGATTCACAGTAAACAGAAGTCCAAGCATAGGCCTGGCTTCAGACATGCCTGGCCTTAAAGAATGTCATCAGCACCTTGTCTCCCTCCATCGGTGGGCTGGGTTCCACCTTCCTTTGTGTGTTGGCTTTGTTTTCAGGATCCCTGTGGGGCAGATGGCTGAAGCGGCTTCAGCCAGACAGTCTCTCAGTATCTCTATTTCATCAGGAAATAGCAGCACTCCAAAGCAGCACTCAGCTTCCTCCTGAGTGCTCAGATGCGTGCTAATTAGACAGGGTCACGTGGTCAGCTATGAAGAAGCCTCCTGGCCAGTGGCTCTGAGAAGTCTGTCCAGAGTTATTCATGTTCTACATTCTTGAATTGAGGTGATGGAGCCCCAGAAGACCAGAGGGTTAGAGAGCAAGGGAGGAGGATCCCCTAAGTAGAAAACTAGGGAAATAGACACTGGGTAGGCAACAAGAAATTCTTTTAACTGTTATGAGTGTTAGTTTGATAGATTAGGAAATAAAGACTCAGGGATTTTAAGTAACTTGCCTAAAGTCAGTGCTAGAAATTGGAAGAATGGAGATTTGAACCTTATCTATTATATTTAGGGAGTTATATCTGTTACTCCACTTATTTAGAAGGGATGTTTGATCTTTAAATATAAACAAGAACACAGCTAAGTATAATGGTGCACACCTGTAATCCTGTACTCTGGGAATCTGAGGCAGAAGAATTACAGACTTGACCCTAATTTAGCAACTTAATAAAACTTTATTTAAAAAAATGTCTAGGGATGTAGTTCAGTGTGAAGGCCTTGAGTTCAATCCCCCAATTAAAAAAGAAGCATGAGTAGAATAAATAAATTAACGTCAAATTTTCCATAATGAAACTAACTTTCCCTATGGATTTATCCCAGAGCATAGGTTAGAAGTAGCCCTTGAAGGAGGCATAACTCTCTTTTCAATAAATCATTGGCCAATTTCTGCTGGGAAAAGAAAGGAAGTGTGACTATTCATAAGATATACATGACGCTTTACAATTCATCGTCAGAATGAGTTGAGCCCCAAACTCTGTATACTTCAAGAGAAACAACGCATTAAGTGATTTCTTGATATAATTTTAATTATTTCTTAAACACTTCATATGGACCCAGCTGCCTCCTGGGAAGATTGTAAAACAGTCATGAAAGAGATATGGCCACTGTTGATTTTATTCTGAACTCTTAACCACAAGCAACTATAAAGTCAGTTATTAATGACCTTATCATATTGACATGTACTAACCAAGATAAAGTTATGGGTTAATGGAGTACCTGAGTCCTGGACTTGGCACTAATTGACTGTAATTTCAGATAAACCCAATAACCTTACTGCTTCTCACTTTCTTCATCTATAAAATGTTCAAAATGATGACACTTTATAGGTTTTTGTGAGGTTCAGATGATTTTTTAAATTTCTTTTTGTTTAATTTGTTAGTACATGTTTGCAAACCTAAAAATTACATTTCTTGTGGGGAATGGTACATGTACATAACATATTTTAATTCTTTTATTTCTATCCATTTTCTGTCCCTGCCCTTTCCCCTCTGTCCATCTCTTGATCTCCTCTCCATTTGAACAAAATCTATTTGCCTACTTCCTATTACCTGTCTTTTATGTTGATAGCCATTCTTTCTGGAGTAAGATGAAATCACAGTGTTGTTTTGATTTTTTCTCAAATTACCAAAGATGTTGAACATTTTTCATGTGTTTATTGGCCATTTGTACTTCTGAGAAGTGTGTATTCATTTCAGATGCTCATTTTTAATTGGGTCTTTTTATTTGAGGGGGGTCTAAGTTTTTGAGTTTTTTATGTATTGTAAATATTAGTCCTCTGTCTAAGGAATAACTGGCAAAGTTTTTTTTCCCCCACTTCATAGGTTGTCTCTTCAATATGTTCGTTGTTTCCTTTGCTGTGCAGAGCTTTTTAGTTCGGTATGATCCCCATTTATTGCTTCTTGATGTTATTTCTTGTACAACTTTCTGTTCAGAAAATCCCTACCTACATCTATGTCTTCAAGACTTTTATCCATTTTATCTTCCAGCAGATTAAGTATTTTGGTTTTAACATTTATATCTTTAACCCATTTTGCTTTTTGGTGAAACAGATAGGTCTAGATTCAATCTTCTGCTTGTGGTTGTCCAATTTTCCCAACACCATTTATTAAAGAAGCTATCTTTCTTCCGGTGTATACTTTTGGCCCCTTTGTCAAAGACCAGACAGCTGAATGTGTCCATGTTTTTTTCTGCATCTCCTATTCTGTTTCATGGATCCACTGTGGCTTTGTAACATAACTTCAGATCTGGGATTGTGGTGCCTCCCATTTTGCTCATGTTACCCAAGCTTGCTTTTGGTATTCTGAGTCTCTTCTTGTTCCATGTGAATTTTAAGATTGTTTTCTCCAGTTCTTTAAAGAATGTTGATATTCTGATTGGGATTGAGTTAAATCTGTATATTAATTTGGGAAGGACGGCCATTTTGATGGATTGATTCTTCTTGTCCAAGAACCTAGAATATATTCCCACTTTCTGATGTCTTATTCAAACTCTTTTTTTAAAGAGTACTATAGTTTTCACTGTAGAGGTCTTTTAATTCTCTAGTTAGGTTAATTTGCAAGTATGTAATTTTTCTTGGTGGTATTGTGAATGTTTTTTCCTAGTTTCTTTCTCAGTGAATTCATGATATACCATACTCTTGAACTATGGAAAATTTGTGTTTCACAAATATGAAGTATTATAATCCTCCCAATCTGAGAACTCCATGATTGCTTACTCATATTATCTTGGTATTGGGGCTGGGGATATAGCTCAGTGGAATAAGTGCCTGCCTGGCAAGTGCAAGGTCCTGAGTTAGATCCCCAGTACTAAAAAACTATTATCTTGGTATAAACAGGTGGCTCTACATCAAGATAAAATGGAAGTGTGCAACATCAGTGGCTGATTCTAACTAAGTAGCAACCTTTTATAGCAACAAAACAATGGTGTGCTGCTAGAAAAACAAATATAGGAAAACAAAATCATTAATATATTTTATTACATTGTAATGCCAAAAAAAAGTGTGGCATTAACTTCTCAGCAAAATGCATAGTTACCAAAACTCTGTACAATTCACCATCTTCAACACATAGCTTTCAGATCTTTGCTCTCATCCAAGAGCTTGTTTGAGGTCCTCTTTGGCGTATCACCCCAAGGAAAGTGAAGTTCTCTCATTACAGAGCAGAATTTGGGAGAAAGAGCAAGTCAGAAACCTGAAGAGCAGTTTTACTCCATCCAAATTAGAACAGACCAACAGTCTGCACCAAGGGCAGAATATTTCAAATTTCAAGGTATAGTTCACTGTTTGGACAGCTCAGTGGTTAAGCTTGCAATGGAGCAGAGGTTGTAGCTCTGCAGTAGTGGGGCATCATCTTCCTTCCACAGCTGTGTCAGCTTTCTATCACTGTGACAAAACACCCGACATACATCAATTTTAAGGAAAGATTTATTTTGTCTCACGGTTCCAGAGGTTTCAGTCCACAGTCAGCCAGTGCTATGGCTTTAGACTTGTGATTAGATACAAAACTTTATAGCAGAAGAGCATGGTAGAGGAAAGCTCCTCACCTAATGGTGGCCAGAAAGCTGACAGAGGAAGAGGAAGTGCTGGTAGCTTTCTTCTTCTTTTGCTCCATCTGAGCCCGCACCCTATTGGACTTACTACTCACATTCAGGACTGGTGTCTCCCATCAGTTTGCTGTTTCATATGCTAGTTGTTTCTGAAATCATCCTCAGGGACACACCCAGAGGAATGCCTTAGCGAGCCACAAGGAACACCTGTGATATACCTCAGCCAGACGATTAAAGAAAATGTTTCTGGGCCTCTCCTGACTTTCCTTACATAGTAAACATTGACCTAGCAACAGGCTATCATTTATGTTGGCTTGTTTATAGGATTAGAAGCAGAGTGTCTATGGTGTTACTGGTTAATGGCATAGGTCATAACAACTGCAAAGCCCAGTTTCTCACTTAAAGGAACTGCTGTCTGGCTTCCTTACTTCGCTACAGTGTTGGTCTGCAAAAGTGGTACCTGACATGAAGGCTAGATTGGTGACAACCCATCAGACAAGGGGAGAGGATGAGGGGTATTTAGATGCTCTGGGCCAAAAGAACAACCTGAACTGAGAAAAGGCACCAAAAAAACCACAGTGCATTTGGAATCTGTGTGTCTCTATGGCTAGACAAATCCATGCATGGCTAAGGGAAAGTTGGGACAGGAAGCCAAAGAGTTAGATCCTGCCAACCTGGTAAGCTATGTTTTAAAATTAGCTTTAATTAGGAGGGCAATGCAAAGGCATCAAAAGGTTTTAAACACAGAAGTGATATGACCAGATGTGCATTTAAATAACAAGCAACACATGTTCCAAATAAATTTGGAAAATCAGAAAAGCACAGGAATGTACAACATGTTTATTGAATGTATTGGACATATTACAGCTCTAGGAAAAAGAGACTTTTTAATTCTTTTTTTCTGCTGTTCTAAACTACTCATTCTAGAATTTAGCTTTTCTGATTTTGTTCAGTCATAAGAATGCTCTCACCTGAGCATGGTGAAATCATGTCAAGTTTAATATTCCATCTTCAATATTTCATTTATCTTAAAGCTTCCCTCATTCCTCCAGTTAACCTTGCTTTAGTCTTCAAAGCTTGGAGTGAAGGAAGGGTACATGGTCCACTCATTCTTTCCTCCTCTTCCACCCACTCTGCTCTTGGGAAAATATTGGAGCAAATGGGCCAGACTTACGTGAGTGATACAGTTGTTATGGGGTGCGGCATATGTACCTTGCAGATACTTCCAGTAGGGACCCTGGCTATCAAGTTCTTCTGTGAGGCTGCTTCTCCCAGCAGGCGATTCTCTCAGGTGGTGACCCTTTTCACATGGCCTATGAATGGGCCCCCTGTTTCTGTGAGCATCAGTGAAGTGCTGTTGTTGCCAGTGAGTGCTCTCTCATTATTCTTCTATCTGTTCACTGCTGGCCTCTTTAAATAGAAATCACGCACCAGTTCTGTGACGTCCCCCAACACCAATAAACAGGATCTCTCAAAATGATTCTTGTAAAGCACCACACCACCTCTGCACTTGATTTAATGTGAGCAAGTACTTCCCATGTAGGAAGGAAACGGTGGGTTGTAGAACTGAGCACTAGGGCCACTCTACATAAAGAAGCCCATGTTTTGGCCTCTTAAAGAGCCCAGAGTATTTTTCTGGCCTCTCTTGTGTGACCTGAAGGTGAGTAACAGGTTTATACTGATGAGCTGATGTCACAATCTTTTTGCATGCCTTGCATGTAGCTAGATAATCGAACACTTCCATTTTAGAATGTAGTACCTTGAGACCTACCATCGTATTCTTAGTCTTTAAAGACTTTTGAGCTGGGCAAGGTGGCACATGACTGTAATCCCACCACTCAGGAGGCTGAGGCAGAAAGATCATTGCAAGTTCAAGACCAGCCTTGGCTACAAAGTGAGCTCAAGGCCAGACTGAGCTGCATAGCAAGACTGTCTCAAAAAGCCAAAAAAAAAAAAAAAAAAAAAAAAAAAAATAAAAAAAATAAAAAAAATTTTTTGTCAAAAAAAAAAAAAAAAAAAAAAAAAAAAAAAAAAAAAAAAGACTTGAAAATATTAGAATAATTTTTCGTCAAAAAAAAAAAAAAAGAAAAAGAAAAAGAAAAACATCCATAATCTAAGCACTTTTTTTAGTTTTATCATCTGGAATTGTAAAAAAGTATCAGGTCAGGTGTGGTAGTATGTGCCTACATCCCAGCACTCTGTGAGACTGAGGCAGAAAGATCATAAATTTGAGCTCAGCCCAGGCAACTTAGTAATTTAGCAAGATCCTGTCTCAAAATTTAAAAAAAATTAAAATTGGCTGCAGATTTAGCTTAGTGTGAAGGCTCTATATTCAATCTTCAGTACTCTAAATAAAATAAATAAATAAATAAATAAATAAATAATTTAAAAAGATTAAACATCAGGACTTCTGGGAAGATGGCAACCAGGTAAGCAGTAGAGAAAGATCCTCCCAGAGGATTGCCACCCAGACACTGTAATACAGCAACATGAGAAAGACAGGAAGGAAAGAAATGTGTACTTTGAACCCAGGAAGGATCTGAAATGAGAATTGAAGCCCTCAGAAAGACCAAACAAGACCTCTCCTGGAGGAAAGGCTCAGAGGGCTGCCATGGCGCATCTGGAGGAAGAAGAGGCAGAGAAGGAAGGAGTCACCACTCCAAACACACCCTCAACCCATTCTCTCATTCCAGCACTCACAGCTTCAGCTTCAGAGACCTACGCTCACGGGAGCCTCCCGACTGGGCCAGGGGAGAGTGGAGTTCCAAGAGCTGGTCCAGGGCTGGAGAGGAGAAAAGCACAGCCAGGAAAAGAGGCAGTGGCGATCAGGAGGTGTTGTTGAGCCCAGTGTGAGGATGAAAAGTTACAACAGCCACTAAAACAGAATCCCCACCGTGCAGCAACCTTCCTAATCAGTGCCTGGAGGCAAGGTGTAGTCAAAGCAACCAGTACACAGCCCACCACACCCAGCTCTATGGCTGCCCCAAGGCTGTGGTCTCGTACCTCTGTACTGTGTGAGCAACTACCAGCAAAGAGCATCAGCAGCGACCCCAGGACCATGGCAAGTCCCAGGGATCCAGCCAAAGAACAAACGGGAACTGGAGCACAACAGTAAGAGAGAGCTGCAGATGGAGGTAGATCACACGGCCCCACACACTTCTCACTCCAACACCAAGCAGGAAACACGAGCTGAGTTACTGGGTTTCAGTTCCCACCCTGAACTCCCTCTCTGAACACCTTGAGTCTTGGTGGCCTGAGCACTCAACACCTGTCCCTAACAGCAACAGGCTGAGTCTATGGGCTTCAGGACTCACCCTAAACTACTAATATGAGCACCAAGAGGGTCTCCATACGGCTTGCATATATGAACCTTGTATGAACCCATAGCGACAAATTACATGAAAAGCAGCAGTTCGGGAGCCTGAGAGACAACAACATACTCTACACAACAGACCCGAGAAAATCCTCCAATTTGCCTCTAGAACTAATAACTAAACTTGGTACATACCCTGGACTACCACAGTGAGCA
>PVLD010004031.1:0-132115 GCA_004027595.1 Dinomys branickii
TTTTTTTTTTTTTTTTTTTTTTTTTTTTTTTTTTTTTTTTTTTCCTGTTGTTGAGAGGATCAACTGTCTGACTAAATTTGCATGTCTGTATATGGGTCCATACATCTACAATTCGAAGATATCAATGGATGAAACAACAACTACTGTTGAGACCATATCACCTTGTCTATAGATTAGTTGTGATTGTACTATTTTCTATGATAATGGGTGTCTGTTTGTCAATATGTTTTTGTACTTTTATGTTTCTAAAATAAAAAAAAAAAAAAGAAATCAAACAATAAAAAAAAGAAAAACCACATTAATGTCTCTAGATCATCTGCTTCAGTTAAGATAGTGACAAGGACACCACGACACAGCATTAGTGCCATGAAAGAGTAAAATTTAGGACAAGTTTGAGGTACAGTAGATGAAGAGGGTGGACTAGCTTCTAAAGAATTGTATTTTAATCTGACATAAGAATAATTATTCAGAGAGATAAGATGTAGAACAGGTATGAATACGAGGATTGGGTGGGAAATCATTTTAAGCAGAATAAAAGGAATCTTAAAAGTCCATCAGTGGGTAAAAGCATGTAGACACGGAAATCCAGGACTAGTGCTTCTAAATCATGGCGAGGAGGAAGATGTTGTAGGTGACAGGAACGGGGGCAGAGAGAGGTACGAGGAAAATAATCTCATACTAGCTAATAAATCACGGGAAGGGGGATTGCTTCTAAGGACTCAATATTTGATAGCAAAGCCCCAGTAACATTGGGAATTTTGTTGAGGATCTGTGTGTCCCTCTTCAGTTCCTGTTCAGAAACAGAGCCTACTCCAGCTTCCGGGTGAGATGACAGAAGAAGTTTCTGGAGGTCTCACGATATTGGAATATAATATTGGTTATGGTATTCCCATATGAGCTTTGCATCACGGGTGTGATTGTGGACTTCCATTTGTGCTGTGGATTGCAGACAGCCCCCAAAAGTCCACGCGTTAAAGGTTCCGTCAGCAGCCTATGGTAGTATTGGGAAGACGTTCAAACTTTAAGAGGTGGGGCTTGCTCAGAGGCTAAGGTCAGGCCGTTGGAAGAATGTGCTCGATGCTGGAAGAGGTACTGGGACTCCAGTCCTATCCTCTCCGTTTCCTGCATGTCACCAGTGAGGAAGTTTTAGTCACTTTCTCATTGCTACAACACAATGCCCAACACACACGACTTAAAGAGAAATTGGTAGTAGCTCAAGTTTTAGTCCACAGTGAGCTAGCTCCAAGGCAGGAAGGTATGGTAGAGAAGCACAGGGGAGGAAAAGCTGCTCAGATCATGGGCATCAAAAGACCAGAGAGAGATAGAGGAACCCAGAAAGGACAGATTCCCTTCTAGGTCATGAGCCCAGTGACCTGTGCCTTCCTCCAGACCCTGGCTCCTAACAGCATGTGAGTTATGCAGCCTCCAAAGCCCAATCATTTTTCAAAGACTCACTTCTGAGCACAAGAGGCTGTGAGGAGACAGCTGGATGTAAGCCATAACACAAGTATTTCCTCCATGACAGACTGTTCTGTAGCAGACCCCAAGACAACTGGGTCACGCAGCATGGGCTGAAGTCTCCAAAACCATGAATGAAAATAACCCTTTGTTTCATCAAGTTCATTTCCTCAGGTGTTTTGTCACAGTGAGGGAAAGTTAACGAACGCAGGCATGATCTATTAGGTATCATATGTAATGCAGTGTGAAATGTGCAACAATGAATTAATTAGGCTTTTTAGGATAAGTGTGATAACAGGTTGTAGGGTGCTGTCCAAACTTGAACTTTCAATAAGCTGTAGAAAGGCATCTCTCTCTCTCTCTCTCTCTCTCTCTCTCTCTCTCTCTCTCTCTCTCTCAGATAGCAGAAAGTCTCCTAATGGTTAGTGATAAACACTGTCTTGGTGAATTCTATTTTTGAAAACAATGAAAAAGATGAAATAGCTTCTGTTGAGTGTACTAAAAAAATGAGGAAGAGAAAAAGAGAATGTCTTGACTGAACTGGAGAAAGAGTGTGGCCCTTCTAAGCTCTGGAGAACAGCAGTCATACAGAATTCTTTCTTCTCCCCATTTGTTGCAGAAAGCAGACAAATTCAGAAACAGACAATATTTATGACTTACATGGAAATGATACTCTTTCATAGTGGCCATTGAAGAAATATATGATTTTAACATAATATCCCAGAATTGTTATCTGCACTTCAAAGCAATAGAGAGCCTAAAGAGTCCTCCTTGAAGGAAAAAGGCTTCCAGAATCAATCTACCACATGCTAAGTCTCTGTTAATTTTGTGAGAAATGGCCAGTTAGTCACATATTAGTAAGTATAAAATTAAAGAGAAAATGAATATAAATTATTTTAAATATCATGAGAATTAATTTATATCTTTGGGTAAGCTGACACATTTTCTAAGAACTGCTACTTTAAATATTTTTATTTTTATTTTTATTTTTATTTTATTTTTTTTTTGCGGTACTGGGGATCGAACTCAGGACCCTGCGCTTGCTAGGCAAACGCTTATTCCACTGAGCTATATCCCCAGCCCTTTAAATATTTTTAGATGCTTAAATAATTTAAAAAAGGAATTAGCTTTCCATAAAAAGTGTTTTAAAATTTTATTCTTTCTTTCTATTCCCTTGTCACATCCAGTCATATTTCTTATATAGAACTTTCTCAGAATTAAGTTTCTCTAGTTGTGCAAGTACAGTATATCATTAATAAAATGTATTTGTTTTCACAATGAATTATATTTTTTGAAAAAGAGGAAATTTAAATGTCTTACCAGTACTTATAGATATCTGATGTCAGGCAGCATATCACCTGAAAAGACCATGTAGACTAGAGAATAAATCTGATGAACAGATTTATGTGTATAATTTAATCCAGAAATTTCATATGATCCCACTTTATGCCTTCTCTAAGAAAGAAGAAATTATTAGAATTTTAATCAGCTGGCCCTTTTGAAATTCGGTATTTAGAAAGGAAAATTTTTCTTTCCTAAAAAGTAGTAATTTAACAACCGTTTATTAGCTATTAATAAATAGCAGTTCTGATTTTGTCCTTGTCTGGAACCTGCTTTGGGCTTCAGCCTCCTCCCTCCCTGTTCTGCACTCCTCACACACAGATACATCCCCAAAATTCCAGAGGGGACGTTATTTTGCAGTGACTATACAACTGACTTTAGTCTATTAGAGCCCCATGAATAATACTTATTTTGTTTTATAGGGAAATATTTTTGACAATAACTCAAAGAGCAAATTACTCAACAACAACATTATTTTAAGAACAATCCAATAGCAACTTGGTAAAATGACATTAATAGTAATTAAGCAGTTAATCCAACATAACACAGATTTCTGCTCTGGAAATAATATAATATTTTTTGAGTACAATGATGGTTAAATTTGAGTTGGTAATTTGCTAGTCTTAGAAATTACATTTCTTTTCATTTTGTGATATTCTATTGTCCTTGATGACTTCAGACCACTCAGTCTGGAATTTACCAAGAACCTTACGTGTGTCAATTTGTATCAGGTGATGTCTCCTGACTTTCCCACTTGATGACCTTGGAAGCTTTGAGTACTGTTAGGGGCACTGTAGGACCATACCTATTGAACCTTGGTATTTTTCTCACAATAGTCTAGAGTTGTGGGTTTTTGAAGAAAGACACAAGAAGGGGAGGGCCACTGCCATTATTTCACATTGTGGGTCTACACTACCAATTTGAAGGGCAATTGTTGGTGCTGATCACGATTACCAAGCTGCTATGTTGTTTTTCAGATTTCCCTGCTGTGAAGTTCCTCAACTTCTTGCCCCTTCTCTACCTTTCCACTCTATGCTCTTTGAGGGAAGTCACCATTTGCCGGCCACATATAAGGAGAAGGAAGCTATGACCCCAACATTTAAGGGAAAGTATTTGCATAGATTTGGAGCCCTTCATATAGGAGATTAGTCACTTCTCCTCCATTTATTAACCTACTCAGCCGTCATAAATTCATGAATATCTATTATTTGTGCTATAATGTACTACAAGGTTTTATTTTGTTCTGTTGCTTTGGTTGTTCTAGATTTGGCTACTAGGAGCTCCCTCAGTTGGCTCCTGGGTTCCTTGGGCATATCCAAGCCATGTTTCTGTGGTGCTTTAGCAATTTGTTCATTTTTACTAGCATCATCCATTTAAACAAATAACTTTTTACAGTTACCTAATTGATATTTTAGATGAACTTGGTGCAAATTGATTTCATATTATTGTATTTTTGCAATGCATGAATATCATGCCTCTTTTCATTTAGATTGTTTAATGTGCTTTAATATTCTTAACATTCATCATAAATGACATAAATTCCTGATTAAGTTAATTTTCTATGAATTCCATTAAATGCTATGCCAATCTAGCCGGTTAAGTGTAGTAGGTAAATCTCATATCTGATAATCTTGCTGAAGTCTCAGGGTTATTTTATTAATTAATTGATTCTGTCAGATATTTGGAAATAATTATTTGGATTATTATCAACTAGGTAATATTTCTTATCTGATGTTTATACTGGTTTTACTTGGGTTTTTGACTTATTTTTTAGTGTGTTTTCACACCTATTGTAGTACATTATTAAATTTATTTTGTATTCTTGGTCTATTTGTTGCAATTTTTCTGCCTCATATAATATACCTACTTTAGTTAGTTGTACAGTATTTTGTCATTTTCGCTTATGCATCTCAGTGATGTTCTCTGCTTAAAATGTATGGGCAAAGTTGAAAGACCAGGCTGTAGCTTCTGCTGTACAGATGTGGAATGAGTTAATCCACTGGGTAGAGATACCGAGGCTGGATGAAGGTTTATTTCATCATTCTTGTCCTTTGCTGCTCACCTTCCATCCCCAAGGAGAGGCAGCACTGGGGAGTACAGTGTGCTTCCTTCGGCTTCAGTGATCAGAGGGAACAGGGCAAAGGGACAATGCCCAAGAAAGACATACACTTCTTTCGGTCTCTCCCTGGCGCATTTCATTCTGTCCTGATTTTACATCTCTAGACACAAGAGGTCTGGACAGTTATCATGTATTGTTGCAGGAACAGGGCAGGAAATTGTTGGTATAGGCAATAGTATGAAAAAATAAAGAGAAAAAAATATCAAGCTACTTCTTTCCAGCCCAGACTCCAAGATGCTGTCAGTCATACTGAATTGCAGCTACCCCCTCTGGACTTGGGACTTACGTAGAGTCAGGACAGCTTTCATATCACAGATGCTGGGCACACCACCCACTCAAGTTGTCCGCAGTGAAGCCAGCCCTTCCCCCACCACAGGTACTATCCAAAGGAGAGTGACCCACTCAGGTATTTCCATGTTGTTGTGATTTTAAGGCTCTCTGAGCTCCGTCCTCAGTAGTTGCTCCACAGCTCAGAGAAGCAACTGCTATTTCATAATCGTGGCCAGGCCCCAAATTACTGCATCTCAAGTAATTCTGCTTCTCAGACTCCCTCTTACCTGTCCCCGCCCTCCCACCATTACAGTGGAAAGGGTCTCTAACGCTATCATAAAAACTCAATAAAAGTGAAAGCTTTTTAATTACCATATTCATCATTGTCCTAAAGAGAATATGTCCACCTTTCATTCATTAAATACAATATTTGCTACAAATTTTGGTGGGGTGTCCTTTAGGAAACTCACTCACACTCTTTATTTGTACTTTTAAAGTTCCAAATTGCAGTTTAAAGTTTGTGTAGTATTTATTTCATAAAGTATTTGTTCTTTATTCATTATAATGATGCATTTCAGCTATGCATCATTATAACTTTCAGAAGTTTAGCTACTTCTATTTCTGGATTAAATTCTTCCTCTCACTTAACCCAGAAAGATTAGGTTAACTACTATTTTTATTAGTCTGATTCTCTTTTGCATGGCAATTCATAAGAAAGGAATTATTGTTCCTTGACAATTTGTAATATACAATTACAAAATCATCTTACTTTGATCTTTATGTCCTTATGTAACTTCCCTATTCAAATTTAGTTTATCATTGTTAGACTTATTTTTTTGTCATCATTTAGTTTTGCACGTAAGTTTTTCTCTTTCATTGTTTCTCTTGGAGTTAACATTTTGATATTGCTACTACGCTTTTAGTTTTACTAAAATTATTTTTGAACCTTACGCTTTTCCCACTTTGTGACAAGTGACTTTTTTGCTTGATCAATTCTTTCACTTTGCTTTTCCACTTCATTTCATTGAGTTTTTGTAAATCCCATGAAACATGTAAAATGACTAAATTAACTTTTGGTTCTTAGAGTGAATAATTTTTCACAGACTGCCTTGTAATTGTAAACATTTAAGTTTATTTCTGCTACAGGGCACTTTTTTTGCTATAATGTCCACTTGTGGTACTCTTTTTGTATTAGGAAAATTATCTTTTTAGAAGAAGATCTGTTGTTCCTGTCTTGCTTTTAGAAGAACTGTGTGATGGCCTTATTTTGCTGCATTCAAAATTTTTACATAAAATGAATATTAAGCATTATAATACTTTGAATACTATTAGCATTCCACATCTAGCTTAATGGCCTTACAAAGGGTTACAAACAAATTTGTAAGTCAGATAATTTGTGCAAAAGGAGGTATGTATAGAGAAATAAGACCTTCGCTACCAATAGGACAGGGTAGGGTGAGAATGGCTATATCATTTGAACTTTATTTAAGTTATAATAATTTTTAAAATATTTGGAACAAAAGTTATTATTCTCCACCATCCTAATATCAGATAATATGTCATAATTTAGAAGATTTACAGAAGATGGACAGCTAGAGAAGGGAATTTGACTAGAATGAAGCAACTGTTCAAGAAACAGTGAGAAATTAATCAGTGTTGTATTACAACTCACAAAGGGATAAACAGTTATTCCTCTTTTTCTAGGTTATTTTTCCCTACATATATTTTGTATGATTCAATTTATATTAGTGCAAACTGAGAAACTATGTGAAAGATACCGCCAGTGGTACTGAGGTGAATTAATGTAGTTTTATACCATTATTTTGCATAAAATGCACTAAGCAGAGGCAGCCAAGCAGCAGCGAAGAGGTGCTAACGCCCCTGTGTCATGCCCTGGGTGAGAATCTGGACTGAGGCCTTCACTGGCTGCGGGACCTTAACCCAAGAAGCCCCGGGCAGAGCTGCACTTCAGCGCCCTGTCTGAGCACCTTCATGTTATTGTAAAAAGCAAATGAATAATATAGGTAAACAATTAATAGCTCCTAACAGATAATGTTATCTGTAAATATTAGGCACTATTTTTATTAAAAGAAATATTTGATAGAAGAAGGAAATAGTCAAATGAGAAGGGGAGCTTAGGAGGAGGGAAGGGGAAGGGAAGAGGGAAATGTGAAGAAAGAAGGAAAAATGGAAGCAAAGCCTCTGTGAATGAGGGGAGGAAGGGTGCAAGGGACCGGGCGGGTGGGAGAAGAGAAGAACCAGGGGAACCGTGTCCGGGTCAAGTTCCCTACGATGTCCGGGTCAAGTTCCCCAAGTTGAATGGAATCGGTGTGCATATCTAAAATGTACCAATAAACTTAATTAATTAAAAATAATGTTACAGTATTATATGAAAGTACAGAAAGCATATTTAACTTAGGCAATGTGTTCTAGAAATTATATATTTTAAAATAATATCAAATGAGGTGTCTGTTCTTATCAGTTTAAAATCATATTCATTTGTAAGTGTGTCTGCATGTCCACTATGTGTAAAATGACAGTTTGCTTTAGTTTCTGTATGAAAATATGTATATGCCTGACTTTGTAACACCCTTCTTCTAAGGGCTGGGATTAAACATGATTTATTCTGTTACTTGAGAAACTACCTCAAGGGAAAACTACATTTTGCTTTTCTCTCTTTGAGAGGTCTATTTTTTTAAAAAAGCATTTGTATTTCTTGGTCCAATTTTTATATGACAGATTAGAAATTATTCAGACCTAAGGAAATTTACATTTATCCTGTTTATTTACAAATTATTTTATGTTCAGAGCACGTGACTGTGGGCAGCATTGTTGAGGTCCATGCCCTCTCCTTTTCTCCTTAAACATAGCATGTGTCCTAGGTTCATAAAATGAAAATGATTAATAGATGTAATACAGAAGAAAATAAATTTCTCTAGGGATTATTAGACTATCAATTAAATTGAAAAAATAGTAGCCTCAATCCTTATTGAACAGATAGCCTATTAGCAATTGAAGAAAGTCATTTTGTTTAAATTTTGCAGAAAGTAAAATTCAGAGTCCCATATTCCCAAGCCTGTGACATAGTTTATATTGAATTGTTTGTTTTGAGAAAATTCACCAAGTTACTTTTGTATAAAGATTTTCTCTAAGACAAAAACTAAATGTCCCGCTATGAGAACCTTCTAACTTGTATCAAAACTCAGTTTATATTCCCACAGATGTCTAACAAGCTCTGTGTACGGGCTTGGATTATAGACAGGAAAAAATCAATACCCTGCTGTCTCAAAGGCACCAATATAGATTATGAATCACAGCCAGGAAGTTGTCAGTGATTTCAGCTGCCAACAGTGCTTCAGTAAAGATATTTGCTACCTCATATTCTTTTAATGTGAAGCTTTCATATATGAAACAGAACAGGTCAGTTTTGGACAAAAACATAAGAAAATTTTAAGTAGAGCAATGAGAGCACAAACATAGCTGTGCTCCGGGCTGATCAAATACAAAAACGCTCCTGCACTCTCCCACATGCTGTGCACAGGAAAAGCTTCACATAAATGCCTTGCACTGCTGTCAGTTATCAGGTCCTTTGCCACTCAGCTGTATCTACATATACACACAAGTACAGCCATTTGGACTGACTCTATCGAGTTCATCTGAGTCTTCATCCACAGCCAAATGAAAATGACTCACTAGAGTAAGTGGGGAAAACAAAATGTAATGCACACCCTGGGGTTGAAACGGATTTTAGTGCCTTCAGTGCATCTCCTCCAGGAGCACGCAGGAGACTCAGCCTGGGGTCAGTAGAAGGCCTGGCATCGAATCTTAGCTCCTCATGAATTATACTCAGTTATGATATTTCTAAAAAGTGTGAACTGTTTGTTGAAGGCAGATATAAGAGTATACTCTGTAATATTTTTAAACATTACTCAGACATAGATTCTGTATTTATTGCAGCTCTTATTCACAATAACCAAGAAATAAAATTAACTAAGATGTCCACTGAATAGTTGGGGAAAATGTGGTCTGGGTACACCATGGAATACTAGGCTGCCAATAAAAATGAAACTGTGTCATCTGCAGCAGCACAGATGGAACCCATGGATGTTATGTTAAGTGAAAAAAGCCAGGCACAGGAAGGCAAAAACTGCCTGTTGCAACTTTTATGTGGAAGCTAAAACAGTTTGCCTTATAGCAAGGAAACATAGAGGAGTGGCCCCCAGAGGATGAGAACTCCTGGAAGGGGAGACAAGTAAATTTAGTGGCAAACACCAGCCCAGGTGCAGTTTTGATAGAAGAAATGAATTCCAGAGTTCTGCAGCGCAGCAGAGTGACCGTGACTCCCACCAATTCTCTCTTCTTTTAAAAAATAAAAACTAGCAGAGAGGAGTTTGAAAACTTCTAACACAAAGCAGTGATAAATGCTGCAGGAAAGGAAAATACTACCCTCAATTATAACACTGTACCCCATAAATCTATACAATTGTGATGTGTCAATGTAAAAAGAAGTAAGCAGACTTAAAAGAATATTTTACTGCTTTTAAATTAGTAACAAAATATTAAAGATTACATACGTATGTATAACATCAGTGTAAGAGTCAGAAAAATTTCGCACATACCTCATATATTTTACTGAGAGAGTGTTCTGTTCTCATCAGGGCAGTGAAGACCCCCTGAAGACATTAGAGATGATTTGTAGGAGAAAGGGCTTCAAGTGAAAGTTGATTCCATGAAAAGTAAAGAAACTGATGTTTAAATGAGGAAAAAGCTAAAGAGTAATTGAATTATCACCTTCAATATGGAGTAACTATTCCTGGAGTGTGGTAGACTGTTACCTGTGTCTGTGGCCACACAGTAAACTGTTGACTCAAGAGGGCACAGGCACAGGGGCATCCTCTGAAAGCCTCTGACCACTGGCCTTCACTAATGCACAATCATAACTGAAACAGGAAATCACAAGCTTGATGCTTAGCAGCCCTGGCTCATCTGCACTTCCGAGGGGTATGTGCTGCTCCTGACGGAGCTCCGTTCCCAGACAGTGGGTCCCAAAGTCCTGTCTCCATCCGTGCACCAACCCAAAAGCTCAGCTCACTTGAGCCGACCAGCTCTGTACCACACATGGGGCTACAGCAACAGCTTCTTCATGGCAACCTGACATCCAGTCTCTGGGAATCTGTTGCTACCCAAGATAACCTTTTGGGGGGTAGCTTCCTGTTCCACGGTACCTGTGGTGGTCACTCTGACAGCCCGGTATCTCTGGGACTATCTGTGAAGACTTATCTCACAACAGGTTAGTGTTGTCCCTTGTTGGGCACCACCCATCTGGTGAGGGGCTGAGTAGAACAGAAAGGCCGAGGAAGCGCAGGCTCACTCTCTGCTCACATCGGTACACCCGCCTTTGGCCCTCAGCCGACAGCATTCCCCGTGCTCAAGACTTCAGAGCTCAGATTCATACCTTAGGCTCCAGGCTCTTGCCCCTGGGCCTCCAGACTCAGACTGAAATTAAACCGCTGGCCTCCTGGGTCTCCAACTTGCAGATGCAGATGGCAAATTTCTCAACCTCCGTTGTGCCAGGAGCCAGTACTTTTCTCCCCATAGTGTTCTTCCTCTTCCTTCCTTCCTTCCTTCCTTCCTGGCTTCCTCTCTTCTCTCTCTCTCTTTCTTTGGTTCTTCCTTTTCTCTTTCCTTCCTTCCTTCCTTCTTTCTTTCTTTTTCTCTCTTTCTCATCTCCTTTCTTATCTTCCTGCTTTCCTTTTCTTTCATTTTTTTCTTTTTCTTTCCCCTTGCCTTCTTCTCTCCATATCTCTCCCTCTCTCTCTGTCTCTCTCTCTCTGTCTATTTCTCTTCCTTCCTTCCTTCTTTTCTTTCTTCTTCCTGTTTGTCCCTTCACTGTGGAGAGCACTAATACAGTACACTTCATAGTTCTTACTGCATCTGTTATGCAGTTTACCTTACTTTATGAACTTTCCCTATTGAGATTACTCAAAAAGACTGATCTCATTGTATTCAGACTTTATTTTCATCTTTTCTGCATCTTTATTCTAATAATTTTTTTCTTATGTATAGAATTTAGTTGAAAAGGCCCCACCCAGTCTGTTAGTTGCCCAGGTGACAGTCCCTGTGGCTGTCTCCTAGAAGTGGCTGGTCCCTGTGATGCACAGCTGGCCACTATGTCACAAAGCTGGTCACTGTCATGCACAGCTGGTCACTGTGACGCACAGCTGGTCACCATGATACATATTGTAAGAACCAATCAAAGACACTCAAGTACCCTACTTCTCAATTTCCCCCTTTAGTCCTGGGAAAACCTCCCTCCCTGGGCCTTTTAATTTGTGGGAACAAACAAAGCTTTATTGAAAGGTGCAACTGTCAGAGTCAGAAAAACGAGATGTTGGTGACCAGAGAACTTTGTGTTGGGTTTTTATACTTTTACAAACAAACATGGTAACCACATTGCTTCATTTGGGAGTTTTACAAAAATGCCACGTCATGGTCATGGGTTTACATTTCTCAGGAGCTTGTTAGTATGGTTAAATTTTAGCTTATCTACTATTTGTTTTAACTATTTGTCTCCCATCTTATAGCTCTGAGGCCTGACATTTTGAGGAACAATTGATTTCCTGTCGGTGCCCATCTGACTTTAAATAAATCTGCCTCCACATCTTGGGTGTCCTTTCAGTGTTTCTGCTTGCCATTGCAACAGTATATTGCCAGGTTTTACTTATTTTACAAACTTTCTTTTTAATCATTTTTTTGTATTTCTTTTTTATTTTAAAGAGAAAAGAGAAACAACAGTGAAATTGAGTTTCAAACAGGTTAGTTCTACTTTTACAACAGCTGATACACTGCACATTGTTGTCTTTGTGGTAGTTATTCAGAGTACAAGATATAGGCATGAGCTATTGTCCAAATCATATTAGCACAAAACTTTCTTTTCAATGAACTAAGAAAAACTAGCTGTATAACTATCTTAACTATCTTGCATAAACATATTTTTTCTTTTTCCCTTTTTTTTCTTTCCTCTTTCCCCCATCATAGTTAGTCTTTTCCTTTGAACAGTTTCTTCCCACTTCACAATATCTATGGGACATTTTGGATTATATTTACACATTCAGTTTCCAACACTAGTGAGACAATGCAATATTTGCACATGTGGGTCTGATTTATTTCACTTATGAGTATGGTCTCAAGTTGCATCCATTTACCTATAAAAGTCTCTAGTTTATCCTTCTTTATGGCTGAGTGGTACTCCATTATACAAAAAGACCACATCTTTTTTATCCATTCATCAGTTGATGGGCATTCAGGTTGTTTCCAAGATTAATAAATTGTGCTGCTATAAATATGGGTGTACATGTATTGCTGAGGTATAGTGTTTTTAAGTCTTCTGGGAAGATACCCAGAAGGGGAATAGCTGGGTAAATGAGACCTCTAATCCTAATTGTTCTAAGGAATACCCACACTGATGTCCATAGTGTTTGCACCAGTCTACATTCCATCAAGACTGGAGGAGGATTCCATTTTCCACACAGCCCCTCCAGCATCTGTTATTGGTGGATTTTTTAATGATAGCCATTCTTCCTGGGATGAGATGGAAGCTCAGTGTTGCTTTAATTTTTATCTCTTGAATGATGAATGAGGTTGAACATTTTTTCATTTATTTATTTCCTATTTTTACTTCTTCTTTTAGGAAGTGTCTGTTCATTTCTGATGCCCAATTTTGGACTGGGTCTTTAACTTTGGGGTCTGATTATTATTCAATTTTTATATATTTTAGATATCAACTCTTTGTCTGAATAATTGACTAAGATTTTTTCCCACCCTGTGGATTTTCTTTTCACTCTGTTGGTGATTTCTTTCATTGTACAAAAGCTTTTTAACAAGGTGAGATCCTATTTGTTGAGTCTTTGTATTGTTTCCATTGCAGTCTGCTTTTGTTTATGAAGTCTCTGCTTACACAAATGTCTTTGAGGCTTCTGTTTCTTTCTCTTCCAGTGAATTTAGTGTTTTTGTTTTAATATTTAGATCTTTGATCCAATTTTTACTTTAGTTTAGTGCATGGAACTGGTTTGGGGGAGGACTGTGGGGTACTTTGGAGAAACAAGCCCAAGAAGCCTAAAATGCTGTAAGTTGATATTGATAGGAGATTCTGTGAGGAGCCCCAAGTCCCAAGTGCTGGCAGAAACACAGATACCATGGGCTGGACTCAGGGGGTTTAGATTAGAATGGGGATTCTTAGGAAGTTGAACTAGAGGCCATACGTGCTTTATTCTTGCTAAGAATTTGTTTACATTTTATACATGTCCTAAGACTTCGTGTGAAACTGAATTAAAGGTGGTGAATAATTAATCTGCAGAGAAAATTTTAAGGAGGCATGGTTAATGCTGACTACTTTTTTCCAGATATACAGTGAGCACTGAACCAAAAGAAGAGCTAATTCAGTGGAAGAATTTGGATTTGGCTAGAGAGAAAGCCTGTATAAAGGTGAGGCACAGCACTGTGTTAAAAGCATCCACATCAGTAAAAAGAAGCCACATACTCTGAAGTGTGACTAATAAGAGAACTGGAATGAGGGCATCTCAGGAATTTTCCAGACTCAACCTATCATATGTTAAAAATGTGTAAGGATAAATTCCGCTGAAACACTTTTCTTTGAGAAAAGAACCTCAGGGCTGGGCTGCCTAGGGGGAGGTGTACCTGAGTTTAGCAATCCAGGTAGTCAGAGGCCTCCCGTGCTCTAGTCTGAGGGAGTCTGGCTAGTGCATGAGCTGGCAGCAGGTCCTGGTGTCATCTACATGGTGCTGGATTTTCAGACATGCAAAATGCAGGAAGTGTGGTGTTATGGATGTCTTCACCCAGATTTTAAAGAAAGTACTGGGAGGCCAGGCAACAAAGTATGACATGGTTGCAGTCTCTGTCGGAAACTTCAGAGATGATGAAGTGTGAAGCTGGGAAAGTGAGTCCAAAGCTCTAATGGAGACGCTCTCGAAGCTAGAGATCCCGGGAGTGTGAACGGTCTCCCAACAGTCATGGTCAGTGTGCAGAGCAGACCTAGAGAGGGGCTTGAGGAGCTTGAGCCTGCAAGGCCACAGGAATGGGACCAATCCAGCCCTGTGGATTGGTCTATACCAGGCACTGGGCCCAGATATGCAGGATTTCATGTTTTTCATGTAGGGTTGTGGACTTGCATTTATCTAACTCCTTTCTGTCTCTTTGTGACTCTTAATCCTGATGAGTTGATTTGAATGGATCAGAAAGTGCCTACCAAATTAGGAGAGCACAGTTCTATGTGTGTCCATGGGTGTTTGACATGTAGGCGAACCTGAAGGAATAAGACCCACCCCCACTGTGGACATCACAACAAACAGGCTTATAGCCAGGATGGAATAACATGGAAAAGGAGGAGTGCCAGTCTTTCTCAGTGAGCCTGAACTTTGCCGTTGTTGCCTTTGAAAAGGTCTTTAGTGCTTCAGCCTTCCAATGTGCCCTCACACAGGTGACCCTACAGTGGGCTTCCAGACTACAACCTGTGCCACATCCTTATTTTCTGTGGTTTACATCTTATCAGTTGAGCAACTGCATTCTCCCAACTCTGGCTCTGCAAATGTCCATCATGGACTTTTCTGTCTCTGATCCTGTACCCCTTGGTGGTAAATCCTCTCCTATAATTTCGTATGCATTTTCTATTTATTCTCTTCCTGTGGGAAACCTTAGCAATACACTTTTAGTCCTCTCGTTTGGGATGAAAACGCTTATGCTGTGCAACACTTTCCATCCCATGAGCAAGTCTTTCAGCTTTATTCCTCTCCTCTAAGCTTTCTTAACTATTGCAGTATTTAACTTTCCTTTTTAATTTTTATAGCGGTTCACATCTAAGAATTTTTCTTGAGTCTCAGCAGAGACTTTGGTCTTAGACTTTTCAACAATGGTGGAACTGTAAAGACTCTGCTGACTCTTAGACATGGACTAAATGCATTTTGCATAATGAGATGATTATAAGCCTTTTGGCCATGTTCAGAATGCTATGGTTTAGGTGTAAAAAGCCCCAAAATATCATACCCTCAGAGGTAGATATTTGGAACTGGATCATGGAGGTGCTATGGTTATTAGCAGATTCATTCATTAATGAGTTCATGGGAGAATTGGGGCATGGCCTGGAAGTAGGTATTCTTGTCCCTGGCTCCTCTCTTGTGTTTTCTAGCTGCCATGGCTGATTACTTTTCTTCTATGATTCTGGTTTTTTGGGGGTTTTTTGAAACCCAGAAACCATTGTTTGAACCCACTGAAACATAAGCCAAAGTAAATCTCTCCTCTTACACATTGTGGGTACGGGCACCTTGTCCGAGTGATTGGAAAATGGCTAATACAGACCTTAAGCTCAGGGTTGGCTGGGAACAGTGGTGCATGACTGCAATCCCAACACACACCGTTAGAGGCTGAGGTACGGAGATCATAAATTTCAGTTCATTCCCTATTAAGAAGATAATTCATGTAATTCAAGCATAGGTTTCTTGAACTGAGGAGTTCTGAGTACCTTTTTTTTTTTTACAATCATTATTACTTATTTTTTCACTTTTTTCCTCTCAATTTACCAACAACTAATCTACGCTTGAATATGGATTTTTTAAAAAAACTATATTTTAAGGAAACATTTTTAAGTGCTCTACCCTAGAAAGTGTTTTTGGCAAAATTTGTGAGACATGTAACTGGAAATGGAATGGAAACCCCTCATCTTCTCTTTCACTTGTTCCCAATGGGATTTTATCTCCACTGTGGGCAAAACTTCTCTTCTGCGGATCATCAAGGTCTCCACCACTGAATCTCATGGTCACCTTACCATACACACCAAATCTGGACGCATTGGGCACTGTGATGTCTTTCTTCAAGAAACAGGCTTTACTTTGCTGATCTTTCTTGTGCTTCTGGGTAAAGGCAGTGCTGTTTATCTCCTTTGTCATGTCTTTACGGTCATGTGTTGAATCTGTCTCCTTTCATGGGGCTCAGTCCTCAGACACTTTCTTTCATCAATTTAATCTCTTGATAGTTGCACTCACATGAGGCTTCCCCTGAAGCTCCAGACCTGTACACTTTGCTGGAGAAATAATGAGATCTCAACATAACATATAAAGAGAAATTTTGCTTCCGTCCCTCAAACTTAGCCCTTTGAGTTTTCCTCTTTCAGTATGTGAACTGTGGTCTTCCTACTTCCTGTCAGACCCAAACCTAGACCTCATCCTTATTCTGCTCTTCCTCAAATACTTTCCATCACAGCAGCAACAGTCATTCAGCTTTTCCTCACCTGCAAGTTCTCCTAACAGCATGTCCTCCACATCTTCCTTCCTGCTGCCCAATGCCATGCTCTTGCACCTCACAACTTTTCAGAAGGCAGTTGTTATGAATACAAATCGAATTAGGTCACACTCACTCCAACACCTCCAGTGCACTTTAGTCTCATTTACAATAATCCAGTCCTCTCATGTAGAGTTGCATTATGGTCCAGAGACCCACTCTCTGTCAGACATATTTTTGTTTATGTTTTCAACATGTTTCCTGATTTGTCTCCAGCCACAATGCATTTTCCTGCCCCTCAAATGTGCTGAGAGCATGCCTGGTCTTGGTCCATCACAACTCCTTTCACTTTCACCTGGAAACTTCTTTGCTAAAACAATATTCAGAATAACTTATTGCATGATCCATAGCCCTGCTCAAATTTGTCTTCCGTTTTATTATCTTCATAGTACTTCTAACAGGACTGATCTAATTCATGTTTTTACTTCATATTATCTATGATCCCACTCTAATGCAAGTTTGCAAATTCTAAGAAGCTAAAAAGTTTATTCTGGCTCTGAGGACAATACTGATGCCACAATAGTCATTAAATGTTGGTAAACTGATGAATGACTAATCAACCAAAGCTTTCTATTTCAAAATGATCATGGACTCAGGGCTACACAAACACTTGGACTCAGGCCACACAAACACTTGAGGAAACTGATATGCACACATGGCAACACGGTGTTATTGCTTCCTCCTGTCCTAGGGTTATCACTGGAAATGCTCCCATCTGTACATACCTCAGGAGATGAAAATAATTTGCTAATTTGACATTTTACTTTTGTGAGTTTCCTACCTGGGTGAAGATTAAGTTTAAAGATGTCACCATTTTTATTATTCAGATTATTAAATTTTTAAAAATTATGTCTGAAAATGTAAAATTCTCATATCTATCCATTGAAAGAAAAAGAAAGTACAAACTTAAAAATTAAAATACATAAAATTTCAAAGAAGTGTAGAAAATGTAAAACACGACTTAATAGACCTAACTGTGAATTTTTATAGTTTATCATTAAACTTTTAGGGTAAAAGAAAAGCTACTTTTGAATTAGTTACAACTAAAATTAAGTGCCTGTCAAATTAATTTTAATAGAACATTTTTATCTGAGTAGAAGTGTTGTTTTTTATGTTTTAACGCTGTGTGCCTGCATGCTGTGCTTCTCATTCTGTTCAACATCAAAGAGAAGACAGAAAGTGTTTTCAGAGGTTTTTTGGCAAACTATGTAAAAGGACACAATCCTCAATTTTTATTTTGACTTTAAGGGACCTAATGTGCTCCAGTTATTTGAAAAAATAGCCAACTCCAAGGTATTAAAATATAGTAAATCGTGCCTAGCAAGCGCAAGGTCCTCAGTTCGATCCTCAGTACCGCAAAAAATAAATAAATAAATAAATAAAACATAGTAAATCAAAGTTAGAATGTGTACTTGTTGTTAAACAGTATTTGAAAATAATTCAAATGAATGTGATTTCTGCAGTTGTAGGCTAATCTTGTTGAATTTCAGAAGAACTCTTTAATTTATGTACAATACCTTGGCATTTGTAGAGATCAATGAACACTTCACTTTGAATTTCATCACCTACTACGTGCTGCAACAATCTCTCCCTCTGCGTCTTCCTCAATCTTCTAATTAATTTAAACTCGTTCAGTGATGCAACTAAAATACATGGCCTATACAATACAACAGGGAAAATAACTCTATCATTGTATATCGCATCCCGCATGCAGTGAGGTGATGTCACAGACTTCCTCCAGATAAGCAGAAGCTGGCATGGATGACCATCTTCAAGCCCTGGTTCTGCCTCATCCACTGCAGCTTGCTGCTGAAATGCTGCATGTGTCATTGAGGATGAGGGAAGGGAGTAGTGGGTGTGCATCAGGTCTAAAACTAATAGACACAATTGAGTTTAAAACTCGGTCAGCAAAGAAACTGGACCAATTAAAGCTGCACAAAAATTCTAGGGCAGCTTGGGTCACATGTACTATAGAATTTCTCTGTGAACAGCAACCCTAGGAAAATCATCACTTTGGTCCTTTCTGTTGAAATTTCAGTGTTTAATGATTCAAATTATGGCAGACTAAATAATAAGTTTTAGAAATTTTATTGTTATACCAGTAGCAAACTAATAGATAAACAAGATGTGATTAAGAAGTGTAGTTTATGGCTGGGAATACAGCTCAGTGGCACAGCAACTGACGCAAGTGCAAAGTCGTGAGTTAGATTCCCGGTAACAAAAAAAAAAGTATGCTTTTGAGAAAACTGTAGTAAAAGACACATTGCCTTCAAATCCCCTCAGAATACCCTGCTTGCTTCCTCCACACTTGTCCCACAACTTTTGTCACTTTCTAAAGCATGTCTGATGTGCTCTTTCATGAGTATCTTTGCAGAGCATGATAAAAACTATGGTAAATCCTGCTGTTGCATGCCATCCAATGAAAAGACTGGGAGTACACTGTAGTACGTTCTCTTCTACCTTTTGAAGAGGATCTGGCACCAAATAACTTCTGGATATTCCCAAGTTTTTATACTACAGGGTTTTCTTACTAGTCTTCAAGTAAATTTTAATATCAACTCATATTAAAATTTCCCTCAGCCATCACTATCCACCCACCTTTTCTATCTACACTTTTTACTTCATACTTCTTTAAAGAAAACCTATATTGTTGTCCTTGGTTTTTTCTTTAATATTTTTGTCACATTTTTTTTTTTTTTTTTTTTTTTTTTTTTTTTTTTTTTTTTTTTTTTTTTTTTTTTTTTTTTTTTTTTTTTTTTTTTTTTTTTTTTTTGCGGTACTGGGGATCGAACTCAGGACCCTGCGCTTGCTAGGCAAGCGCTTATTCCATTGAGCTATATCCCCAGCCCCTGTCACATTTGTTTTACCTGTAACTTCACTTTCTGAATATTTAAAAACTAATCTACAAACTTCCTAACATTGTTCGTCTTCATACATCAATAAATCTCACCTAAGAATACGTTATTGGGTTCCAAAGCAATGTCTTTGTTATACCTAACATTTTTAGATTTAAAGCTTCATATCATGTAATGTAGCAACAATTTTCAAGCCTATTTTTTCTTAAAGCCATAAAACTCACTCATTTGCTCTCACCACCCTACCAAAACACCTTCTAACAAGAGTCATCACCGACCTGCAGAACTAATGATCACTTCAAGTATTCGTCTTCCTGGAAGTGAGAGCAGTGTTTGACTGAGGAAGGCATTACCCACAAGTGTGAAGCCACCCAGGGCTAAGCACACACCCTCACCGCTTTAGAACCCTTCAAAGATTGAAGCACAAATACATACTAACGACTTTCCAGTTTACACCTCCCTTTTACACGCCCCAGGTCAGACAGCCATTTGCTTATTTCCTATCTCTACTTAGACATATAAGAGTTTTACAATTCATTTTATTCCAAAATGCATCCCCAATTCTCCAGCCAGCATTCCTTTCCCACAATCATTCTTTTCCATAGTAATCTCATTCTCATTATTCAACAAACAATCTATAATTTTTAACTGTCTAGCTCATGGTTCAGACTTTTGGGTGGGCTCTGATTTCTTTTTCTCAGTCCTATTCATCATATATGTTGCATACCAATCCTTCAACAAATCTTTCTTAACATATTGGGGCTCTGGTACAAGCCAATATGATCCCTTTTCTGGCTTTATTTTTATTTATTTGTTTATTTATTTATTTATTTGATATCAGGTATCAAACTAGAGACCTGGCACTTGTCAGGCAGGGAATGTGCCCCTGAGCTATGTCCCCGGCCTAACATGATTCCTTTTTAGGCTCGTTGACTAACTCTCAGAATATTCTCTCTGTGTTCATCCTTGGCCTATTACTGTCTATTTTTCCACAACAGCCAGAGTAACATTTTAAAATAATTGAAAAATAGAATTTTCACTATATTCCAGGCACTGCAATGGCTTTCCATCTTATTCGAAGGAGAGCAGTGGTCCTTGCAATAGCTTGAGGTCTTCAGGACAAGCTGCCTCCTCAATCCTTTGCCCCACCCCATCTTCTGCATGATGCTCTGGACTGTGTTTCTGTTTGCCTGTGTCTGGGCGAATACCTCACTGTGCTTTCGGAGAAAGACTGAATACTCATTAGGACAAAATCTGCAAACTTTCATATTTGCTTTCGTGCGTTCTTGGTTTGTTCATACACATTATTAGAGCTGGTTGACTTACATACAAACACACATGCAACACCCCCAACATACATGCCTGCTAAGATTTTTAACCAAAACAGAAGTTCATCTGCAGAACATGTTGGAGGAAAGTTGCATCACTGCATTACTAAAGGTTTCATGTAATTCTTACATTACAGTATTAAGAAAAATTCTGGTTTTCTATTATCTCATAACATCCACAAAATCTACTGATTATTATCAAATGTCTTTAGCACCTATGCTGGCATATAATTTTTATTCTCCTTCTCAGACATGACTGCGTTAATAAGGTGTTCTGATCCTGATTCCTCATAATCTTATTAGAGTAGGTCCCACTTGGTTATGCTTTAATTCCTTCACTAACAACATTCTGAGTTTTTTTCTTGTTATTTCATGGGAATGTTCTTAAGCAAGTGCTACCTTTCATTTCCTGGCAGGTTTTGTTCAGGGGGGTGTTACCTTCTAGGGACACATCAACATGGCTTTCTGCTGTTCCCGGCCCTGGAACTATTTCTATGAGACAATTATTTGTTTCACATAAATTTCAAAGAAACCCTAATACCAAGGGCATCTGAAACGCTCCTGGGAAATCTGAAAGCTAAATTTGTGAATGTCTTTTATGATTATTCTTGCAAATCATACAACACTGGGAGGATCATTTTTGCCAATTTATATTTTCCTGGAATACCATATATCTCAGTATATTTTACAAAAGTGTTAGCATAAACATTGCTTTCTTATACATGTGTTTATTTCTCCTTGCTCTAACTTTTTATAAAAAGTGATGTTTTACTTGCACACAAGTTTTAAATAAGAAATTTTATGTCATTTTTATTCTTTTTATGACTTAGACCTATTACTTAGATTTTCAAACAATATTTTGCCTTTCTGTTGTTTTAATGAAGGATTTATTTTAAAATTTATTGGATTCTTTGAAGATATATCAATTACTGCTTTTATCTGCATCAATTTCCCTGGCTAATCTATGATTTTTTAATAAAAATTGGTTCATCTATGTTAAATTTATTATTGCTCAATACTACAAAATTTAAGAAACTCAAAAATCAGCTGTCACATCCCTGCTTAGTGTTTACAGCACAGATTGCCTCCTTACTGCTTTCAAAGCAGTTTCAAAATTAGTCATTGTGTCTTCGGTTTCTTTTCATCCCTTATCTCGCCCGGTGGCTCCGCCCTCCGTCTGGCCCACTCACCCCTTCCATCTCAGGCTGTTGTCTTGTCCTCTCGTCTTTCATCTCTCATTTCATGGTACTCATTTCTTTTTCTTTTTACTGCAATACAAAGCTGACACTTTCTGAAATCTCCTGTATTCTGTGGGGTGCTTTTATTAAATTTTAAGGAGGCTGCTCCTCAAGTTGTGAGGCGCTGTGCTTGATTAATTCTTACAGTTGTGTGTACTCTCTATGTCACCCATACACTGTGATTTTTTTCCTTTCTCTCCACCCTTTAATGGGAGATGATTATCAATTACAGCCTTTTCTCCGAAGTCCGGGGCCCATGTTCAGCTCTTCTCCAGGGCG
Organism: Dinomys branickii; assembly: GCA_004027595.1. Classification (NCBI taxonomy): domain Eukaryota; kingdom Metazoa; phylum Chordata; class Mammalia; order Rodentia; family Dinomyidae; genus Dinomys; species Dinomys branickii. Next base: position 22,238 of record PVLD010004031.1, read on the forward strand.
TCATCTTCACCTCCGAGCCCGCGTACTTGGAAGGCTGAGGGTGCAGAGAGCAGAGAACTTCTACTCTGTGGTTTCTGTTTTTAAATTTTCAATTGAACTCTATGTAGAAAATAGCTGGCTGACACGGTGCGTAACTTTTAGCCGCAAAATGTTTTTCATTAGCTTCAGGTATTGATCCATCGTTACTCCAATTTTTGTGATATTTTAGTAATATTAGAAGGAACTTGGAACAGAAAGTTTACTCCTGTAGGCACCTTATAATTTAGGCTTGTATATGACAGTGATGTGCAGACAAATATTTATCTTTCATTGGAAGCACAGGTCCGGGACCTAAAGTCAGCAAGGTGGAGACTCTGGAGAGGTGACAGTTTAGTTCCACTGTGAGCGTGAGTCTAAAGACGAAAGCCAAAAAGCCAATGTGCCAACTCAAAGACAGACCAGAAAAGCAAGTGAATTCTTTGAAACTGACCACCACTTGCTCTGCTTAGCCTCTCAACTGAATAGATGTGGCCCACCTACAAGAAGGACAATCAGGTATTTTAAGTCTCAGTTGCCATTTGAGATGTTAACCTCAGTCAAAAATACCCCCACAACCACAAAAGTAATGTTTAATATCTATCTAGTTACCCCGTGGCCAGGGATCCCTAGGGTATCATTACATAAAGTTTTATCATCACATAGAGTTAACTATTCCACCATTTGTTAAAATTCAGGATTCAAGAATTTTCAATATTTGTACTCTAGCACAGTGGGAATTAGCAGTTCCTATGTCACCACCTGTGAATTAAGTATTTGTTCAAAGGCAAAAGATACATATCCTCTAGGTAGAGGCTCACAGCTTTGCAGATCTCTTGCATATTTTTGTTCAGATTTTCTGGAATTTAGAGGGAGAGTAACTGTAGCACACTCTAAATATGCAGAGTGAATCTGGCTGTCATGGGAGAAGTGTATGGAGCATACAGAAAAGTCAGCCTGCATGGGTAAGGAAAATAAGACTAAACTGTAGGTTCAAAAATTAACTCTGAGCAGATGTGAAAATAGTATTTGCAAATCAAGTTGTATAGCTGTTTTCTATTTTGTACTCGGTTATTTCAGTAAAACTATTCCATCTTCAGAAAAAAAATGTGTAAAGGAATAAAATTAAGGAAAAGACAACCATGCAAAGACAGAAAAAACTCACTGAATAGTTCTGATATGTCAGGCTATCACCATCATTTTCTGACATATGCATTTAGCTCACAGTATTGTGAATAAAGATTCGTGCCCGTATTTAAATAGTATTCAGTCAATTTCAGCCAAGCTTTCCCAAGACTTCGCCAGCTTTCTTCCTAAGATTTAAAAAATGCAATTAGATCTTAGTAATTAATTACAAAAATGGTAATGTATTATACTCACAAATAAACAGGAAATTTTTATAGTGTTATATTGCACTGTTTACTTTTGTGGGGAGGTTAGCCTGCTAATCACCTTTCATAGTGCAGATAGCACGTTTATTGCTATATAATAAAACCTTGGCATTTTCTTATTTCCTATCCTTAGCCTTTGAAATTCCAAGCCTGGTATTGCAGAGCTGGAAGCTTTTTATTCTGCAATGTGAACTGTGCAAGTATCTGTCTATGTACAGGCACAATCCATTTAAATATCCACAAATTTCCCTAACGTCCCAAGTGGTTTCCTTGGCAACGAGGCTGCTGCAACGTAACGGCTCAGGTAGTTAGGTTACTGCCTATCAGTCTCCCTCTCCATGTTATTTTAAATAGCTGCAATTTTCTTCATACATCTGAAAAAATCCACAGTGGCTGCTGATGTAAAGATGAACCTAAGAGACATCAGAGTCCAATTTGTGTGGACAAATGATTACATTCAGTGTTCTCTGATTTGTAGAGAACCATTTTCATGGACCAAATTACAGCACAAAATAAGAGCAAACCATAAATACATCAGAATAATTTTTAGATAGAATGAGATAAAATATCTGCAAATAGCCTCTGACAATAGAGGCAGTGATTAGTAATGGCGAGGCATCTACGTGACTTCTTTTCAATTCACCGGGAATACATTGCATATAATGGGGCCAGACTTTGACGCAAGAAATAGAAGAAAATTAAACATACCAGGTAGACAAAGAATATTTTCCACAACGCTCTCACTAGATGAAACTTCAAGTGCCTATTCATGTATTTAGAGAATTATTTTGTGAATCACCTTGACAAATTATTTTAGGAAGCATTATAGGCTGCTATTTATCAGTCTGCCTTTGTCCGTGCTTCTTCCTGAAGGCTTAGTAAGGTATGGGGAATGTTTCTGTTTGGTCCGTAAGTTACTTACCAGACGGAGTACCACAGCAAGGGGACATCTCCCATAGGTAGGATTCTTGGGGGACAAATGGCAGAACTTCCTGGCAGTGTCTCCTGGTGAGCCTCCATGCCTCAAAGATGCACAGGAACCCTGGCAACAAGGGGGTCTGTCTGGCAGAAACACTTCCTTGAATACCACTGCATCATGAAAAGAACCAATGACAAATGGCACTATATTTCTCCACACCATCTAACACCTCATAACTCTGATTAGAAGCCCTTGAGGAAAAAATAAAACAACCTTTTATTAATAAAAATTGGCAATCCCTCACAGCCATCATGGTTTCTCCTTATTGATCCTACTGGATACTTCCTTGTTTTAAATTTAATTTTATTTTTTTAATGACACTTTTATTTTAAAAGTAAAAGAACAAAAACATATTAACAGACACAAAGTAGCACAAGAATAGTACCATCAAAACTGAATTACAGACAAGGTGACAGGGAATTAACAATGGCTGTTGTATTACATATTGATAACTTCGAAGTGTATACTGAGGAAAACAAATATAGACATGCAAAATTGATCAAACAAATAATCATCAACTATTCCTTACAATAATGTGACCTAAGTCAGTAGTACAACTATGTTAGATATGCTGCATATACATACATACACACATACATACATGCATAGTTATCCCTTCCTTCCTTTTCTTTTTTTATATAATTTTTTATTTTTTTAAAGTGTAAAAGGAAAAGAACATCAACAAAAAAGAGGAAAGCATTAACAAAGAGACACAAAGCAGCACAATAACAGTATAATCAAAACTGAATTATAGACAAAGCAACAGGAAACCAACAATAGTTGTTGCATTGCATATTGATAACTTCAAAGTGTGTGCTCAGGAAAACACATACAGACATACAAGATTGATCAAACAACCAGTCATCAGCTATTCCTTACCATAAAGTGACATAAGACAATAGTGGAACCATGTTAGCCATAATATATATCTCATGATCTTTTATAAGTGACACATGCAGACCAAATACATTGTATTATTCCTAATAGCAGAACACCTCAGACTTTCCAATTCAGGTCCTTCATATTTGCCACTGTAATTTTCTTTCTTTCTTTCTTTCTTTCTTTCTTTCTTTCTTTCTTTCTTTCTTTCTTTCTTTCCTTCTCTCTCTCTCTCTCTCTCTCTCTCTTTCTTTCTTTCTTCTTCCTTCCTCCCTCCCTCCTTTCCTTCCTTCCTTCCCTCTCTATTCACATGACTAACAGTTCCAAAGGAAATATTCAAGTAAAATACTTTTTAACAACTATAGAAAAGACCACTAAATATTTTATTATCCTTAAAATTTACTACAAAATACAAATGTATTGTTAAATTTTAGATTTTTGTTGAGCATGGCTAGTCTGTAATACTCTTGAGGGCAGTAGAGGGGTACAAAATCAAATTTTTCAAATGTAATAAAATAAAATTTTATTACATTTGTAATAAAAGCATTTGGGCTTTGTCTTGTAGGTTAATGATCAAATGCAGAGGGATATCTAGATATTAGCATCTTTCTATTCAAATCCTAGCACAACTTTACTTGTGAAACATTTTCCCACCAAATACACCCTATCGAATTTATTTTCACTTTTTCTAACACTTTATTCTACACTGGTGAAAGAAAACATTAAATAACACCCTGAGGAGACAATCAACAAATTCTTTATAGTCGGTGTGGTGGATTGACTAATGGTTACTTTAAGTGGGTATGCCCAGCTGAACTGAGTCAGCGTGGTTCTGGGCATGGAAGATCCACCTAAGTACTGTCACCAAGCACATAAAAGGAGAGCAGCAGGGGCAGATTGTATGCTGCTTATTTCCCAAGAAAAGTGTTATTTTTGCTTGTTTTCCGGGTACCACCTGGGCTGCTTCCCCATTGGTGGAGCCCGGCTCCTCACTGTCAACAGGGTAGGCTGTGATTCTCCTCCCAGGATTTCTAGTCTTCGCTTTGAGCATTGCTTCCTGTCTCCAGTGCAGGTCTCTTCATCATCTGGCACATATCCTTCACTCCGGTGGCCCAGACTTCCTGGCTTTCGCTAAAGCCTTGGAGCCTTCCTGGTGCACATACTTGGTGCTGACTTGCATAAGGTTTGCTGTGGGATCCTAACCTCAGCTAGATTCCTCAGGTCCTCTAGCGCACAGACAATCTCTTGCATGCTTCCGTATTTGACTTTCTGGGTGGATACTAGAAGATGCTCCTACAAAGGTATGTGTCTTGAATCAAATCTATTCACTGCAAATCACTGACTACAACAGCGGAAATCCACAGGTTATAATTCTTTTTCTTTTTCCTTTTTTTTTTTTTTTGGTACTGGGAGTCAAACTCAGGACCCTGCACTTGGCAGGCAGGTGCTTGTGCCACTGAGCTATGTCCCCGGACCCCACAGCTTATATTTCTAATTTCTTAAACCATAAGTTTTCAAGTGGCAAAGGAAACAAAAGGAGAGATAGGGTTCTAAAAGTTAAATGAGACTTATCAAATACTTTAGGCTACTGCCATATGTGAAGTTACAGCTTCACAAACTTTAAAATATTATAGGACAATCAGGAAACTTTGCAAACTGAACTTTAATTCTATTAAGGAATTAAAACATTTCAAATGTGATAATGTATTGAAGTGTGATTTCTTATACACATTTATACATTTTTGTAAATTAAAAATAAATACAATTTTTAAAAGATTTTCTATTTTAGAGATGTGCACGGATATACTTATGAATCCAGTTACATGTGGTTTGGAGATTTATTCAAAACACTGCACAGGAAGGGAAGGGCTATATATAAGCTTTCTTGGGCCTAAACTGTTTGGGGTCATATGTTTATAATTGTAGGAACTGAATGATTGATCAATGGGGAAGTTAATAGATTTTCTATGAAATGTCCTTAATGCAATTTTTATGGGAAAATGTAGAAAAAATAGAATTATGAGTATTTATTCAAATAATGTAACAGGTATATCCAGGTGGCTGCATTTTCCCACTGAAACAAGTCGTGTTTCTCTCCGCTTAAGAAATCTCTGGGTGGAGATAAGCAGAGGGTGACATTTCTTCTGCAGGTGAAACATCCTGCTTTCATCTATGGAGACCTGAAAGGTAGAATGAAGCCCATCCACATAATTTCCAGACACTACTACCTTTATAAAATCAAAATCTCTTCAGAAATAGGCTTTTATTAGTAACCATGTATTAAGTGGTAGGATGATTGTACCCCTAAATAGAAAGTCACTTCAAAAATTCAGTAATTGGTCAATTGCAATTGTATCCATAGATTGTCTATCTTTGGGACCCCTACACACACACACACACACACACACACACACATATATATATATATAAATGCAAATACTTTTGCTCCATATATATATATGAATGCAAATACTTTTTAGCACCCTAATAACAAAGACTGAAAGATCCATTAAATGTGTTGCTTCTTGTAGCATGAAGAATGTGTGGCTACTTTGGAATATTAAAATTCCATGCCACATAGTCTAATTAGCATGCTGCTTTTACATCGTAGCCTGAATCCAGTAGCATAGTATATATTTTATCTTCTCAAATATTATTTAGAATATGGTACAGATGATCCGATTCATAATTTGAAGATCCATAAATAGTTCGCTACATTTAAAGTAACTTTTTTCAAAGCAGGAAACTCTGAGAGATTAACACATGGAATCAATGCTCTATTTTAACTGATACAATAATATTCTATAAACTGAGAAAGAGAAACCATTAACAATAATACCAAACATGGTTTGGTTTTGAAAATTTTCTATTGACTATAAATTTTTCATGTGCTTTAAAATTATCTTAGCAGCAGAGATCAAATCTGAAGGAGTACAGAGAGCATCAACAGCTTTAAAATCCCTCCTCCGTGCAGACTCCTTTTAGACATTTCACACGGTACTCCTGCACTTGCTCTGATCACACTCTATAGCTTGTTTGAAATATGAGAGATTCTGGTCTCAACGAGTCAAAAGAGGAAGATGTAAAAACTTGGCTACACAGCTGAGATCCTTTAAAAATGTACTATTTTCCTATTTCATTTTTAATGCTTATTCCCTCTTTTAAGCTGTAAGTTTAAGAATGCCCAAAGACTATATAACAAATCCACTCAAAACCAATGAATACTCTCATAAATTATATAAGCAGTTTGGGAAAGGTATCTTGTTCATTTTATATTCCCTTCATGATTCTATAATACACATGAAAATATGGTTTATTATTTAAAAAGTCATGCATAAAAGATTTGGGTAGGAAAACCACTGTAATTGGGTTCCCAAGCCTTTCATCTCTAGATCATTAGCAAGCAGTATTTCAAACTAAAAACAGTTATTTACCCTCTACTCATCATGTCCTCCAGAAAAGTAGCGCTGTGTAACTATGAGTCATTCGGTCTCACGAGAAATATGAGCAATTGTAACTTTTTTTTTTTTAATTGTAACTCTTGGTCACCAGCAAAATTTAAGTAATCACCGACATACTAGCATAGCATGTTACTCCATTCAAATGACCAGTCACAATAGGTAGTGTTGGTCTTTCCCTTTGTGCTTATTTTTGTATGTGTTCCTGGGGTCTATAGTAACCTACAGCTACCTTTAAGTTTTAATTATAAAATATGCTTTTGTACTTTAGAGTATATTAAAATATACTTATAATAAATTTCATTCTTATAACTTTAGGTAATTTGGGCATAAATGCTGTAATTATGAAATGTTAACAGAAAAATACAAGTATTTAAAGATGTTTTAAATTCTATCACTAATTTTTAGGTAAAAAGAAAGTTGCTCTTTCAAAGGTAAATTTACTCTCTGGAGAAAAAGTATAACATTTTATTAGTTTACAAAGATCTGAAATGTTATTTTTTAATAACTCATATTTATGTTAACTTAATAATTTTTATAGTATATTCTAATTAGTTTTCAACCAAAGACTGTCAGTATAGCAAACATCAATTATCAGAGTAGGATGCCTAGTTCAGAAACTTGACATTTTTCCTTTTTCCACATGAAAATTGCTTTCTTCCTACTTTATCACATAATTTTGTAGTCAAAAACTAATTAAATAAATACACAGAATAGATCGCAAACAGCCATTTATTATATACAGTCTCATTCATTATTATTATACAAACCAAATGTAGACATAAGGAAGAATATCTACTTAACAGTCATATTTGTTAGTCACATAACTTGTGTAGACCTTTGACATTTTATGTGCTGACCTCACATATATGCAAAATAAAACTGTATAAAGTGCATTCATATGTACATAGACACCTATGTAAGTGATGTGTATCAAGACTGTTCTCACTTTCTTAGAAATTTTTGCTATAATTTTTGAAAATAAATTCTGCTTTTCCTGAATTTTCTGAATATTAAACTTAGTTTTATCTTCTTCTCACAATGTATAACAATTTCAACTTGAATGTAGTTACTAGGTCCCAATGAAGAAAAGTCACACATAGAAGCCACTCTTAATTATTTGGTAAATTGTAATATTTTAATATGTTTGATTAGTCTGATACATCAGGATAGACTCTTTTAGTTTGCCATATAAATTGTTCTTAGCACAAATTACCAAAAAGTGATCATGCATGAGTTGAGAATTAAAGATATATCTTTTATGATTAAGCATATTTCCTCTAAATATGAACAAGATAAATGTGACATTTCTAAAGTATAGTCATAGTGAGGAAAATGATGAGTAATTCATTAATGTATGCTGCTTACTCTGTGTAAATTATTATTACTAGCAGTTAATTATATTTGCTATGATATTAGTCTGTTTGTCCTTGTATCTATCTGGGAAAAAATGAGCATAAGAAACAATTCGCCTTTATAGCTCAAGATTTTAAAAATTAGTACATGTGCTGTGTGCACTGAGACTGAATAAGGGGTGTATGTTAATCTGCTTATAGTACAACCTGGAAGCACAGTAGTATATGGGGTGGAATACTGGACACAGAGGAAGACATCAGCATGGATGAAGCTCCATCGTGGGACTTTGCTGTACACTGCTAAGTATTCATGGGAGTATTTCTTAAACTTTCTGATGATCATACTAATACCAGCAATATAATTTGAGAAAATTAATAAACTATATATGTATATGACTTTTTCTTTTGTGAACACAGCTAATATCGTGTCCACTTTATACATACATATTCACACTTATTCATAGAGACACCTGAAAATTATGCAGATTTGCAACTTGTTACTCTCAAGACAAACTGAATGCCGTTAAAATATATATAGCACTTAATATTTTCTTCCAGGTTTTGTGTGTTAAATGCATCTAAATTCTTGCATTTCTTTTTGTTATTCTGGTATCAGGTCACTTTATAATTTCAACACCTTTTATGTTTGATAAAATTTCTCCACATGGGAAATATGAGACATAGTCTAGTGAGTTGAATAAAGTCACCAAGTTTTCAGCTATTCTAATTTTTTCAGCTTTCATAATTCTTGCATGCAATACTGTAATGTGCAATAGAACATAAAACTATAGTACTTTACCACATGGTACAATCAGCAAAAATTATATTGCATAAACAAAGTGTACCATACGAAAAAGACATTGAGGCTCTCTAAACACATTATACAGAATTGCAAAAGGATAAAAATAAAAAAGGATGAGGTGTAATTCTGAGTGGTAATTCATAAGTCCAAACAGCATGTCTCCATCATAATTCAGAACAGCTCTTACACAGGGAGGTCATTAAATGAAGAATGTCTGTGTTATCAAAAATTAATATTAAGTGTGCAAAGAATATGGTGATAATTAAGGGTAAGGAATAGTGTATGGGAAAATGCATGATTTCACAGGGCAAAGTGGAGAAGATACATGTACACACATGTGTGAATTTTCTGTATTAACAGTAAGTCTTACTTCCGGAAAAGAAGATTGACTTGTCTTGGGTTACTAGTGTTGAATCTCTTAGTAAAGTTTAGATGTCCATTCTATGGTTCATAGGCAGCATTCACCTTGTCCTTTCACTTGTGCATAGGCACCTTGCATTTTCTTGACATAGAATTTATTATACCATGTGTTAAGTTCCTTTCATTTGCTAAAGTCTTCAATGAAGTAGTATGCCCTGTGTGCATAGTTTTCCCTTTTGCATGTTGTGGTATTCCCCTATGCATATAAAATGCTGAATAAAACTCTCTAAATGAAAATACACTCATATGTAGATACACTCATATGTAGCATATACTCATATGTGTAAATACAGAGTGTAAATCCCCTCATACGTAAATACACTCATATCTAGAACTGATGTGTTTGCCACTGGGCCCTGGGGTATGTGTGCAATGGCGGAAACCTTTTACGGCTTCAACCTCAAGCATGTCAAGTGTTATAAGGAGTCACTCCTATAAGAGTAAAAAATAGTACAACTTGAAGAATTCAATACATATTTAAAAATTAAGAAGTTTGTACGAAACAAATTGGGGAGGAAAAATTAAAACATTGGAAGAATGAAGTAAATATCAAAAGAAAAGGGAAGGTCTGAGGTCCCATCATCTCCCTTACATCATTTGGAGTCCCCAGTGAGATCATTGGAAGGAGGTAAAAGTTCGCTTTTGTTTTGTGGATTTGGGATTGTGACTTGGGATTGTGATCAGAAATTGTCCCCATTGTTTGTCAAATGCTTACTTCTTAAATTTTTATGCCTTGTCTTTTTTCTACTTTTTTTTTTTTTTGCTGCTAAAATGATGATAAATTTAAGAGGGCAACATGGCAAGATTACAATGTTTCTTAGATGGGACATGTTACTTTTGGAGGCCAGGTCTTATGCACCTGCTTTTGTGTGCTGCCTTTGGACTTGCTAGTTATTGAGTTTATCATGCTCCTTTCCTGACCTTTTTCTTTATTTTGACTGTTGTGGTTTGTCATCTTATGTCAGAGGGCAGCACTAGGGAAAAGTAATGTTAGGGCATTCCCTAGTGGATTTTGATACTAACCAAAATGTGAATTTAAGAAATTATATAAATTGGATCTTTTTATAAAATGTAGTTTGTGTTTAGAAAATACACATACCTATTAATAAATCACAACACTCTAACTGCCAGTTAAAGGGTAATAAGCTGGCAGCAATTCTTAAGACTTGGAGAGTAGGTTTTACTGGTACAATCTGGTCTCATTCTCCCTCTGTACACTAGAGAGGAATATCAAGCCTATCCTGCCTCAGCTTCCTTTAGGTCTACATTTCCTCTGGTCAGCAGGCATTTTAGCTCTTGAGAGTCCCCACTCTTACCTTTCCAGGCTAACGGAGACAAGTCAGGGGAAAATTGTCTCAATAACTTACTGTGAGTGTGAGAAAAAAGACTTTTTGTTTGGATTTCTCTTCTGAACTTTTCCTGTACTTGGTACATTCCATTATGGAGACATTCTTTTGCCAAATATTAGAGAGGGTGGAACCCTAACTGTTTTAATCCCTCCTTCCTATCCAACAACAAGGAATCTTTAAATTTAGCCCATATAAAATGGCCATTTACTAACACTAAAAACAGGGAAATATTTTTGCTAATGTGTAAGCTGCAGTTGCTGAACAATGGGTACAGGTTTTAGCTTGTGAATTTCTACAGTGTTGCTAAGGAGAATTCCCTAGGTGATAGGTAGATAACACAAATGTCTTAGTGACTTCTTTGCCCTAGGGGCCAGGGTAGGACTTTTCTGAGCCATTAATTGCCTCTGTATATCTCTGGAGGTAATCTCTCTTGCAGGCCGGAAGTTCTCCAGCACTCTGAATTTTCCCTTTGGATTTCTCCCACTCACTTTCTTTCTAAGAATTGGAAAGCAATTGTTCAAGTCTTTTGTTTATTGTTTTTAGTTTTGCTAGCAACGTTTCCTTCTCTAACATGACTGTTATAGCTGGAATCTATTGTAGCTTGTGCTTTTGGAAAGACAGGTTAGAATTAGGAATGTGAATTTCCAGGGAGGAAGGTACCTGCCTTGTTAAGGGTGACTAGCCTGACCTGGTGCATCTTCTGGTCACTCTCCAGATATCAGCCACCTGCTCCGGAGCAGTTCACTTCAGAAGATATTTTGAGAGGATGTGGAAACCAAGTAGGAATTAAAGGGAACTGTTATTTTTCCCTTTGTTGTTTCTGGGAAACTCAGTGTCAAATTTTCTTACTCCTTTGAAATTTATTCTTAAGCCATAGAAATTGTTTGAACCTCATACATTGAGGAAAAGGTGTTTATACTTTTCTGTACCTGTGCATGGCCTCCCCACCCACTAGATGCAAAATGGAATCTAGAGGGAAGTACTAATTATACTCTTTCACAGCTGGAATTGTCCTGTAAGGGAGAGAAGAAATGGTCCAAATCACCTGATGTTCAGGCTTTCTTTGCATTAAGAGAAAATCTGTACTTGTGTTCAAGTTGTAAATGTAAACCGCAGGAAAGCCAGTCCAGGGTATCCACTCAGACCTATGAACTAGACTGGGAAGAAGTAACGTTACTCTGAAATCAAACTTGGCTTCTAATGAGAGCAAAGTAGCATTACAAGCTATTACACTTAGAGAATAACATCATAGTGTTAATTTTAGAAGCCCATCAGACAGGCAGCCAGAAGAACAGTTGATTTGTACTGCAGCCTAAGCAATCTCTACACAAGATCCCTACTGGCTTACCACCCGGATGGGAGATTGGAATAGGAAACATCTTTGGACACATATTCTTGCAGGTTAAGAAGGATAAAAACTGAGACCTTAATTATTTTAAATTGTCAACTACTCATCAGGAGAAATATAAGAACCCCTCTGTCTTCTTAGATCGTTTACAAGAGGCACTGATGAAAAATATGTTCTTGACGCCTGACTCTATAGGACAGATTATTTTTAAAGATGAGTTTATTCCAAGTCAGCTTGAGATATTAGAAAAAAGCTACAAAAATGGCTTTTGCTCCAGGTCTCTCACTTGGTACTTTAGTAAGACTTGCCACCTCAGTATTGTATATAATATTGTCTTTGTGCAACAGAAATTTGCTACAAAATTCAGGCTTACCTTGAACTCACTTTGTTGCCCAGGTTGACCTGAAATTCACAGCAGTCCTCCTGCCTCAGGCCTCCCAAGCTCTGGGACTGCAGGCATGCAGCACTGTGCCCAGTAGTATTTTATAACTGCAACCAGGAAGAAGCCAAGGGAAAAAACAGAAACCAAGAGAAACTGGCTGCCTTGGTTGTGGCCTCAAAAGAAATAGACTCACTTTAAGTCTGACTCTCAGGGCTCCAAGAAGCTCAAGGACTCAAAGCACCTGTTACCGCTGCAGAAAGCCAGGCCATTTTAGGAGGGATTGTGATGGGAGCTCTCACAACAAGAGGGCCTCTGGGCCGTGCGCTGATTGCAAAGCTGATCACCGGCCTTGAGATGGAGGTCCCAGGGTTCACATCCATCCCACCAACTGGTGCAGCAAGACTGAACGGCCCTGGGGACTCTCCGCCTTCTTCCACTGGCTGTACTGCCCTCCCCACGGAGGAGCCCTGGGCAGTGGTGACAAGAGGGGGAAAGGAAACCAGCCTATTTCTGGACACTGGTACATCTCTAGCTCCTTCTTTTCACCCCTGGCCTTCCTTCCAGCTGTTACACCCAGGTGAAAGGAGTCCTTGGAGAGGAGGTAACAGGCTATTTCTCACCACCCTTAGGTTGTACATGGATGGCTTCCTCTTCTCCCATTCTTTGTTGGTTATGTAGATGACAGAGGTGCCCCATCAGAAAAGCCTACCTACAGGATACCATTTCACCAGTATATCGATGAAAGAGAGGGCATGGCTTTAGGAGTGCTTAGCAAGTACTGAGTGCTTGCTCTCCAAGCCTTAGGGTATTTGACTCATGAATTGGACGTAATGGTAAAAGGCTGTCCTACCTGCCTTAAGCTATGTTTGCTGTAGCTCTCCTGGTACAAAATGCATCCAAGCAGACTTTAGACAAAGAAATCACTCCCATTTTCATTGGTCTAACTCTACTAAGTACTTAGAGTAGACATCCCCTGAGCAGTGTATGTACACCATCACATTACAGGTCAAGGACCAGTTTGCAGCAGACTGGTTTAATAGCCCTGAAGTTAGATGGGAAGACCCCAGTGGCACCCATGGGTCCTGTAGAACTAATTTGTTTCCCTGGGCACCTCCTGGATGGATAGAGAGGTAAACTGGGATTTGTGCGATTATAAGGCAGGAGTGTCAAAAATATTGACAAACCTACAAATTTACCTTCTGTGCTACATAAATGATCTAGAAATGTACTTTACTGATGTGATCATTTGGCTTTTCTCTTTGCGCCTTCCCTGAGATTACAGGATGTCATGCAACATATGGAGGTCCTGGCTAACTACACTCAATGAACCTTAAATGATACCATGCTTCGTCCCTCTCTCCTGCGTGAGAAAGTAAAATGAGTGAAACAACTTGTCCTCCAAAGTTAGACGGCACGAGACACCCTCGCAGCAGCACAGGGTACCTGTGCAACTGGGAAGGCTGAACAACATGTGTACATTCTTGACCCTTCTGCTTGACCCTGCTGCTCAAGATACTAGGTGAGGGCTGGGATGGCACTCAGTGTGGAGCACTTGCCCGGCATGCACAAAGTCCTGAGTTCAGTCCCTGGTACCACAACACAAAGGATATGGAAAGAGAGGTTAGTGCCACGTCAGCCTCTAAAATTCCCTGGACCTTCTCCTTACCCTCTCTGTGTGAGGCCTTACTGGCTCCTCCTGGTGGAAACATTTGTTGGTTGTATTCATAATAGTATTGTTGATCTTGTTATTTGGTCTGTGTAGACTTAATTGTTTCTTTGGTCTTATTTTCTTCAGACTTAAAACTATGTACTCATATATCTGGCATCTATCAGGAGCCTTTAGTTAGACCCGCTAGAGAGTATCTTGACTGCCATTCACAACTATGACCCCTTTTAGTCAGAAACATCCAGAAGAGTCATGGCAGCTAGGGGTACCTCTTCAGAGGGAGGAACATTATAGACAGCAAATTCAATTAGAAATATTATAGGGAGCCAGACAGGGCTAAGCCGGCCATGGAGTCAGTTCAGAGGAGGAGTACACATCGCCAGAGGTGTATCTGCTGGAGGCCAGGCCTCAGGATAAAGGTAGAAGGCCAGGCCTACATGCTTCCCCAGGGAATAAGATAATAAGTATCACCTGGCACAATGCAGTCTGGATGGACCTCAGTCACTCTAGTGGGTGGGCAAGACCCCTTGATCCACTCCTTCCTAAAGAAGGTCTTTGTTCTTTCCATATGCACTTGCTGCATGGCACGCTTCCCATGTGATCAATATTACCTAAGCAGCTAGACTTGTAATATTAATGGCCGATCGTAGTTTGCCCCATGTTTTATTCACCCTGTGAGTTTGCTCTATAAAACTTCCTTTGAGAATTTTACTCATGGGCACCCACTTTCAGATCCCCTCCTGTCTCTCAGGAGCTGTCTCTCTGAATTTATTTTTCCTACTCTTCACCTCCATTGTTCCTTAGAAGTCATTCTTTGTTTTTGGGAAACCTGAACTCGGCTTATCTGCCATCTGGCAGATTGAAAGTTATATTATCTCAACTATATCGGTTATGTCTAGATGGGTCATGACACAAATTATTTCCTACCAAAGACTGACCTAGAGTTTATGTACATTCTCAGTGATCACACAAAGAGACTCCTAAGGGAAGGAAGAGAGCTTCACTTACTGGTTTGTTTTATCTTTCAGGTTCTTTTATTTTTAGTGTATTTAATGTCACTTTCACAGACTAATTAGAAATTATAATCATTTGAATATTTCAGTCTTTCTACCCCTTTCTTCTACCATATTACTGTATTGTGTTTATGTTTTCCCAATTAACTGCCTGTCAACAAAAGCAACAGCAACAAAACACATGGAGAAACTGATATAATTTTCAGGTGACTTATTAATACAAATGAGATAGTTTTAAAATAAAATCAATAAAACTGAAGGAGATGGAGGAAATGTAATAAGTTGCAAATTGGATTGTGTAGCACAGCACAGGAGTAAAAACTGTAATACATAATTTCCTACAGGGACCTCCACGCTAAAAAATGAAGAGTGTATGAACAATGCTCAAAATGAACAGATACTTGTCAAAGAAGTGCACAGGTATTGATGAGCTATTTAAGATTAGAGCTGCAAATAGAATGTAGCAGTTATTTGTGAGCATGACAAAGTGAAATATACCTGATAAGAGAGGGCTGGTAATAATAGATTGCTGGAACATTTCCAAATGTAATAGTGAAATCCTGGAAGAAAATATTCAAATGCAAAAATGTAACAGAATGAGAATTATATTTTATAGGGAAGCAAAGTAAACAAATGTTTCCAAACACATTTATTTTCCCATTCATCTGCATAGATATTTAAAATGTCATTCCAGCATTGACTTCAACCACATGCTTTTAAACGTTTGGGATTTGGTTCTAGAATTCACAGAATTGACAAACTATAGTTTCCAGACAATTTTAAAATCCCCCTGAAGAAGGATATGTGAAAACCTTTACCCTACATACTTGGTCAAATACAGATCTCAAAAGCAAGCTGTGAAGACTCAGCGGTACTGCGAGGAACTCCAAATGCCATTAAGGCTTTGAGGTAGAGTAAAAACTACAGTTGACCTTTGACTCTGGTTCCTGGCATAGAGCTTGTAAAATCTTTGGAATTTCCAGTGTCCTAAGAGTGTCTTCCGTTATTCGTAATGAGCCACTCTGCATCATAAATATGTTTATGTTAATGAGGAAATTTGGGTGAGGCCTCTAGGATAAATTCAGGAAGAGGCCAGTCACAAGAGAGATCAGATGATTCGAGAGTAGGAAGCTTGGAAAAGCAGGGAGAGAACTAGAGATTCAGCTCTATTACGGAACACCCGAACAAGAGGATTTTATGAGCTTCCAGTTTGTGTGCATCACAGTGGTGGGAGAGCATCGGTCCAGAAATACCAAGGTAGCCTCTGTCCCAACGGTCTAAACCTTCTTCTGTGTCTCTTCCATTTGGCTATTCCTGAGTTGTGTCCTTTATAATAAACCCTAAACATAAGTAAAACGCTCCCAAGTCCAGTGAGACATCCTAACAAATTGTCAACATTAAGGAGCGGATTATAGGAGCGAGATTAATAACTACTCAGACATATAGTAAGTGTCTTAAACAGAAATGTGTGGTGACAATCCCTACACTGTGAGAGCAAATGCTAAATCCGTGTTCGTGGTACCAGAAATGAATTGTGGGACAACAAGGTGGCGGTAGGGAATTAGTGATTATGGGCAGAAACTCCCACAACTGGTGTTCAAAAGGTTTTGTGTGAGAGTAGAGAGAGACTGAGTGTGTGCTCTGCCAGGACCCCAAATATTATTAGTGTTTTCCTTTCCTAACAGCATCGTATTTCTGAAGAAAAAATAGCAAAAGAAATATAATTCTAATGTAGATCTAAATTAACCAGTATAGAGAATCTGTTTTGTGATTATAACATGGTTTTAGGGGAAGATGATTAAGTCATAAAACTAAATGTATTTTTCATAGTGATGTCCTCAACACTTGTTAAAGGGAAAAAAAGGAGCAGAATGTTGTCATTCAAGTCACTAACATCAGATTTTGAAAGAATTTCTTGGTATATTCATAGACATTATTGATAGTTTCATAGAAATCATTGATATAGTCATAGAAATCATGATCTGGGTATCTTAATCATGTAGTCAGGAAAGGGATTGGTGAAACAAGACATAGAGAGTTAACCGGAAAGATGAGTGTTTTCTGTAAAATTCTTTAATAAATATAGAATAAAAATTTCAGTCTACAAAACATGCAGAGAAAAAATTAAAGAATATCATAAGATATCAGCAGGTGTACTTTTTATTTAAAGAGAAAAACTAGCAAAACAACAATGAGGACAAGAACAAAAACATGAAAACTGCAAAAAGGATACATGACCTCATAACAAAACAATAGGAATCAACAATGATTGCTACATTACATACTCTTATCTTCAAAGAAATTGTTCAGTCCACCAGATGTAAGAATGTAAGATTGATCAAACAATCAAAGACAATAACAAGTACTAACATAAATTAGAAATGATACAGAGCTTCACCATACAAGATGGTGGGAATTCACCAATGGTTCTTATACTGTCTTCATATTAGTCATTCCAATTATCAGATCAAGCATGCAAAATTGATCAAGAAAAAAGAAAACTTTAAACATTAACTATTCCTTTCAATAAACCACAGATATCAGCAATACACTTATCTTAGCTATCCTTGTGTGTACACACAAATTTTGTTTTTCACTTTAGAAAGAAATGTGGAAAAGCCCAAAATAACAAAAACAAATACATAAACAAAATAGCATAGAATCTCCAGGCTGATTTCTACAGTGGTTGCATCCATCTACACTCACACCAACAGTGATTTCCTTTTGCCACATAACCCCTCCAGAATTTGTTATAGGTAGATTTCTTAATGATAGCCTTTCTTTCCGGGATGAGATGGAATCTCAGTGTTGTTTTAATTTGCATTTCTCAAATGACCAATGACTTTGGACATTTTTTTATATATTTATTTTCCACTTGTAATTTCTTTGTTTTTAACTTTATTTTTAAGACAAAAGAACCCAGAATAACACAGAAACAATACAGGAAATACCAAGTTATAGAGAAGATAGTAGGGAATTGTCATTGGATGCTGTATGACATAATGTTATCTTTGCATTTATTATAACAATCAATAAAGGAAATATTGAATTACAGAGGAGACAGTAGGGAACCGTCACTGGATACTGTATTACACAGTGTTGTCTTTGCATTTGTTAAGGCAAAAATAAAGGAAATACCAAATTACAGAGAAAATAGTAGGGGGTTACCACAGGATATTTTATTATATAATGTTATCTTTGTCTTTATTACTCAGTTATACAGATGATGGCTCATTCCATTAATCAATTTTCTCCGCTTCACCTCCATTGTTCTACCACCCTGTCAGTGGTCTTCCCACTGATAATAACTGCACTTTTGGTTTATTTACTCCCTCATGCTCTATTTTGGGAAGAGACTTGGCTGCTTCTAAATATGCTGTATAATACGTGGGTGTACACAAATTGCTATAGCAGGAGGAGGAGAAGCACCCTCTGGCACGCCCTCACAGCTGTCGGGTGTCCGGTCGGGTAGGCGGGGCTACACAGCAAACCACCAGTCTCTGTCAGTGTGTCCGTGTCTATAGGGTCAGGCGAGTCTTCAGGGCCATCCCAGGGGGTGGGAAGAGCTCCAGGGATGAGGCGAAGCACCTGGCACGCCAAGGGGGCCAGGCAGAGTAAAATTTATTTAGTTATTTGTTTCTTTCTAATGAATTTACCATTACATTTCTGAAGTTCTGAAATGGCCAACAGACCATAGAAAAATACCACTTTAGATTCCTGCTTAAAACCAACAGCTTCAGAAAACTGCTGGCCTTGATTCAGGGCCATTCCATTTGTATTTCTTCATCTGAGAAGTGTATAATTCATCTCAGATGCCTGTTTTTGTACTGTGTCTTTTAATTTTTTGGCACCCAATTTTTAAAAATTCTTTATATGTTCTAGACTGCTCAAATAGGAAGGGGTAACTAGAATAAAGGAGGGGAGAGGAAAGAGAAAGAAAGAAGGAAAAAAATATCTACATGTATACACAGGATAGCTAGGATAATTGTAGTACCAATATCTGTTGGCTTATTGAAAGGGACAGTTAGTATGTAATTGTTTGATGAATCTTACATGCCTTTATCTGGTTATCTGTGCAACCATTTTGAAGATAACATTATGGGCCAAATACTTGCCGAGTGCATAGTAGAAGACTGAAATATTTTTAAAATTTGTTTTGTTCTCACTTTTTCTGTAAATTGTCATTGAGACTATTCTTCATTTTGGAAGAAGAAAATTAAGATGGTGAAAAGGAACTAAATAAAAAAACTTAAAGAGAAATGACAGAAAAAATATAACAAATTCTCCAAATGACTCGCTTCTGCAGTGCTGAAAGTATTTAATTTAGGGCACTGATTAATGTTGAAGCTCTTCGTAGAGGTGCTGCCAGAAGAGTAAAGAAAGGCAAATGTTCCAAGTTTCTGTAAAGGTTAGGCAGAGCCTTAAAACTGCAGACTAGGAATCTTGACATTTATGCTCAGTAAAATATTTGAAGGGAACGCTAAATAGATGGATGGTTTTTTAGTACTCGGAAAGGTCATAATTAGCAGCAGTCAGAACGCATTCATTATGAATAAGGTAGGGTAGACTAGTTTTGTTATTTGTGACATAACAACTAGGTTGATATAACAGAGAACTGATGTAGAAAAGCCATATTTGGATTAACAAAGCATTTTCACTGTTATGTTATACAAGAGGGAAATGTGTGAACTGTGTAATAATAGTGTTAGACAGACTTACCAGAACTTTAATTACTCAGTTTGATGAATTCTGGGTACTAAAGCAACATCATTTGGGATGGAAATAGGTCCACCCTTCTTGTTTTTAGCATGTTTTAATAACATGTATGAAAAATTGTTGTAACATTAGGTGTTCCAAATTGTAACTAATGCAAGCAACAAAGACCTTACGCACAGTGAGGTTGAAAGTGAAATAGCAGTAGATCAAAATAAGTGATATTTATTGAGATGACAACTATGTTTATTGATGGAAAGACAGCTTCTCCTGTAATGGTTGCAGTAGAGGGAAACAGAAAAATCGTGCTTCAAACCTGCAAACTTTCAGATGCCTCCACTAGGACATCATTGTCAAAGATGCAAAGTAGTTCAAGTCTGGAGATTAAACAGAGAATAAGACTCATACGAAAAGATACTGTAGCTTTAAACACTCTTGAACTAGTTGCAAATAAATAGGGTGGCATTCTAACTGGTCAAGATGGAATTAGTGCATTTGTGTATATTTATGTAGCAGTGTACAGAGTTGTTATAAAATTCCAAAAGCTCTAAAGCCAACTGCAGAGTATACTTAGAAGAAATGTTACCAACCTGACTTTATTTTAAAATATAATGAATATTAGGACTTTTAAAGCTAGAAAAAAATATATAGGATGTATCACTTAAATACTGTGTATTTTTTCTTTGTGTAAATTGCAAAACTATAAACACATAAACATTTTGAGATTATGTCACAATCCATCATAAAATGAAAATATTGTAAGTTGAAATGTGTTTAATGTACCTAACTTTTGAACATCACAGCTTACCAACATGGTGTACTATAAAGTATTATGTTGTTTATGCTTGTGACCAAGTGACTGATTGGAAGTGCTGGCCCACAACCACCATCCAGGACCACATATCTTACTGTATGTCATTAGCATGGGAAATGAATGAAATTCAGATTTTGAAGTATGGTTTCTACTAAATAGGTACCTTTTTCACATCATCCTAAACTACAAAAAGGTTGAAACATACATTGAGTAGTGTGTGTATTGTCTCTCATTTATTTCTATATCTGTCTATCTTTCTAGGAAAATGATCACAAACATAAAATGCATCACCTTAAGAGTACAACTGAATAATGCTAAATATATTCACACTGTTGTAAAACAGGTCCAACACTTTTGCAGCTTCAAATTTGAAACTATCTGCCCATTAAACAACAATTTCTTTTTCTTTCCTTCTATAATCCCCTGGTAACCAGTTCTATTTTCAATGAATTGGACTCGCTATTTTGGATACCTCTTATATGTGAAATCATACAATATTTGTGTTCTTACAACTAGCCAATTTCAGTCATCACAATGTCATCAATGTTCATTGATTTTTTTCTAGTGACATGGTTTGATTCATTTCTCATTTCATTTTATATATTTCATAGATATTTTAGATATGATTTACATTAAATAAAACATCTCAAATTTATCACACTTTATTTTGAACTGATATCTTTGTTTACAAGACTCTACTCCTTGTAATTCAAATCCCTCAGCTATTATTGCTGTTACACATTGTGCCTTTGTATCTTGTACGCCCATTAACATAGATTTATAGTTTTACGTTTCTCATCATTTAACCCTTATGTGTCAAAATTAACACAGATACTGCATTTGTTCATGTATTTACCTTTGTCAGACATCTTATATTTTGTATTTCTTAACACAACTATCTATGATTCTTTCATTTTGGTTTGAAGAACTCTGCTTAGTATTCTTAGAGAACACTGCTGGTGACTAACTTCCATTGTCATTCAGTTTTAAAAGCATTGGTCCATTTTACATATTTTTTCATAGTTTGAACAAGGGTCTTTGCACTGATCTACATCCCAGCCTTTTTAACTTTTTTGAGTCAGATTTCACTAAGTCACTGTGTTGAGCAGGCTGGCCTTGAACTTGAGATCCTGACACAACCTCCCAAGTGGCTGGGATTACAGATGTGCACTGCTATACCCAGGGATAATGTACTTTCTTAGCATTTATCTATCTAGAATTATCTTAACTTTGCTATTTTAAAAACCTTTTTGGCAATGCTAGAATCTAAACCTGGAGATTTGTACATGCTAAGGAAGTGGTCCCACTGAGTTACATTTTCAGACACAATTTGTCCTCAGTGTTAAATATTTTTGCTGGACACAGTATTCTTGAGTACTTTTTCCTTCAGTAAACTGAAGACATCATCATTCATTGAATGTAT
The DNA here is from genome assembly GCA_004027595.1 of Dinomys branickii. Lineage (NCBI taxonomy): Eukaryota > Metazoa > Chordata > Mammalia > Rodentia > Dinomyidae > Dinomys > Dinomys branickii. Next base: position 44,245 of record PVLD010004031.1, read on the forward strand.
GCTCTATGCACTGAACTATGTCCCTAGCCCTTTTTTACTTTTATTCTGAGACAGAAAGCTCACTCTAATTTTCTACTTTTCCTGTATGCTTCTGAATTGATCTTTAGAGTTCCCACAGAAATATTCTTGTCCCTAGGATGTTGCTGAGTATCTCTGTGAGGGAGGCCTGTAGGTTTCTAGCTGACCACTTGTTGACAACACCTGATAGACAGAATTTTGAATGTCATTCATCGAGAACAAAGGAAGTAGTTGCCTAGACTGGTTTAAAGTGTGCTAGTGAAATTTTACCTAAAACACATTATTCATTTCTGAACAGCACATATTAAGACCTAAAGAGATAAACTGTATTATATTTGAAGTATAGAATCCCAAATTGTGAGAGGACTAAGAATCGTACCATATAAAAGCAGAGGCAAAGATCTCAGAACACCAATAGAAATCAGAATGTTCTGGCTTATAAGATCAGTTTAGATTGTGCTTGTGTTTGACTCTTAAGGCCCATCACACACCTGGAGCTTTCAGTTGTAGCCTGAAAGTGAGTAGAATATCGTGGATTAGTAACGTGTAATTTTATACTGAATAAGTTGACAGAATGAAGACGGAAAGCAGAAGGAAGTACTCCCTTCTCTTCCTTGGAGGAGGTCCAGTCTTCACCATTGTTTTGGGACATTGGACTTCAGTCCGTGCAGGCTTTCAGCACAGACTCTTCAGCTTTCAACACATAACCCTTCCAGTTTCTGACACCAGCTCACCATGGAATCTACAGCGAGTTGCAGGCCTTTCACCTTCCATCGCACCCTCCAAATCTTCAGCGTGCAGACAGCCATGTGCACTCCCCCACCCTGTCGCTGCCAGCTGCCACTGTAAGCCTTGTAAATGCTTTACCTTATATACATTCACATATATATTATACACAGCATATATAATCATGTGTGAGGTATAATATAGTCATACATGTTACATGAATTATATATCATACCTCATAATAATAACATATGTATATCATATATCACATATATTTGTCTGTTCCTCTAGTCAACTGATGCAATAGTCCATAATGTCTAACTAATAATTTTATAATTTATAATGGAAATCATTAAATTTTCGGCACTCAATATAGGTGTGCAATTATTTTCTTGTAGAGTAATTTTCATTCATTTATTTCATTTATTCAATTAATATTTACAGGGACAAGTAGGTGACTGTTTTCTATACTCTGAATTTCTACTATTCATTAGTAAAGAAGGTACAAAGCAGCTATATACATTCAGTGTTTCCCTTAATTACATACTGTTATCTCCATTCCACAGATGAGACAACTTTAAGTAATTAAGCTTGTTCTGTTTCTTATGGCCAAGTGCATCAATGCAAATTGTATGAACATGGTGAGCATGTGTGTCCACCACAAGGAAGCATCACCTGTATTGCTATGCTTGATTTGAGAAAAATGTAGATCAAATAATTTGATCAAATAATTTAATGTTAAGTAATTTGAACAAGAGCTGATTAGAAGCTGGATGTGGAATTTAAATTCAAATTACACCTATCTGCCTGACAACCCTAAATAAGCTCTTCCCAATTTATAATGTACTGTTGAAATAGTGTAAATTTCAAGCAGCCATCAATTTTTCTAATGAAGAGATGTTGTTTAGGATAAATTAGTGTGACAAGTTTAAAATGATGTACAATGTAAGCACAATGGTTACTTAGGTTAAAATACAAATAAAACTGAATTTAATAAGTAATGTGGCACCTTCTACAGTGGGTACACCAACATTTTACAGCATTCAGCATTCAGCATTGAATAACAAACGCTGATGCCATAGGTATAATTTAGGTACCTTCACTTTTTGTCAGCCTATCTGCTTTGATTGTTGTTCTGGAAAGTATAATACTCTTCCACAGAGTAATACATAAAACTAGCCATTCATCTTTTCCATCTAAAAGTGGATGACTTTGCATTTTGAAAGATGTACGATTTGACCTACATCTTTCTCAAATCAAGCATAGCGATATGGGGAATGCCTCACTGTAATGGACACCAATGTGCATCATATTCACACAATTTGCATTTGTACACTTAGCCGTAAGAAACAGAATAAGCCTAAGGCTGGTTGTTTGTACCTCATGCCATTCATTTATGAGAGAAAATTAGATTATATCTTCTGTCTCCAATTGACTTCCTGAAAGTATTTATTATGATATTCAACATATGAACTCAACATTTTGAAAAATGTTACTCACCACCTATTAAGAGATAGCTTATCACTTCCCTGAAAAAAACATAATAACTTTACTAAACATAACCACATTATATAAAAACAGACTTTTGGATCTAAAATGTATCTCCATACAATTCCACATAAGAGCAGTATTTTACTTGGCTTACAATAGGTAAATATTTTCTTTAATTTGGATATTTTTGATATTAAAATAGAGTATTCTAAAGATGAATTGGAGAAATCTGGGAGGCTATGAATTCCCAAGCAAGAATCTGACATAATAAGTAATTATTATATTTACTTTGAAGATTTATAATCTGGTGAACCTTCCCTAAATTATTTTCCTGAAAATAAAAGAACCAGAGTCTTCAAATTCTTTTGGTAACAGTTCAAATTTAACTCTAATCTGCTTTATGCTGTGTGTTTCTCATTACTAAAAGATGAAGCAATAGCAGTCCTGTGGGGGCATCTGTTCCTTCTAATTGGAACTTTAAGACAATGAATGTATTTGCATGTTCTCTTTGAAGATCACGGTGGACAGGACCCTTTACTATTTCTCAGCTCTGCTCTGTATGACAGTATATGTTGACTCTCTTCTTGACTCTGAGCTCTACCGTAGCTGAAAAAAATAGTCATTTTAGTGTCAAAATGAGATTTTTATACAGGAAGTTACCTTTAAAAAGTCAAAATGATAAAGGTATACCAGCAATTATTAAAAAATTAGTATTTAAAATGAATTATTTTATACTAATAAATTCTTGCCCCAGTCAGTGATTGTCACTCTTGTGGGAAAGTCATGACATTTCAATTTATGATGAATTTTTATTATTAGCCTGTTATATGTTCCTGAGGTCATATGAATTCAAGATGTTCGTATATATCTTCTGCATTATAACTAACCTAATTTCAATAATAGTTTATCTTGGAAAAAATACTTTATAGTATGCAATTATCTAATTTACTGTTCATGGCAATTTGGAAAAATTATTTTAATTACATTTTCTACTTGAAAATCTGGATGCTTAAATGACTTGCCCAAGGTTAATCCAATTAATACAAGATTTACTCTTATAACAAATATGCTATTTACAAATTCAAACTAATTCATTTGTCTATCAAATAATTTATTCTGTGACTACTTAATGAGACATATATGTAATTGTGAAGACTGGAAGAATCTGCTTCTTGAGATTATACATCATAGAACAGAACAGGAGCAAGACAATAACCAAGTGAACAAATAAAACAGAACTTTCAAAGTGACGGGAAGTGTCCTAAAATGAAAAAGTCACGGAACCGAGACAGATGGGTTAAGGAAATAGCTTTGGCATCCACAGACAAAATTATCAAGGTGATTCTTAATGCTTCATTTGGGAATGAAGAATGAGAAGGAGGCCATAAACAAAGCAGAGAGAAGCTATTTCTTGCCCCAAACCGAAAGTTAGAATTCGTGAAGAAAGAAAGTACTTGACCTTAGTAACTCACAGAAAGAGGTTGGTCACACAAGAAGAGAAAAGGAAAATGGAAAGTGAAGGTAAAATCTAATAAACAGAAAACAGGGTTACAAAAATAAAAGATTGAGAAGATATTGGAGAGCCAGACTTGCAGCCTTGTGAGTAGTTAGAAAAGGGGAGAGAGTTCAAAGGAATCTGGCAGCATCCAAGTCTGGCCCTTTAGCATTATCCGATAAACTAGAACAAGTTCAGAGGCCACATGACTTAGAAAGAGGCTCCAGGGATCTATATTCCAAGTGCATAAACATTACGTTCTTTCATCTTCATTAAAATCAAATTAAATAAATCCATTCAGGAAGATTGTTTATGAAGAAGAGAGTGACTTTGTGAGAGTTGCTGTGGGTGATTCGGTCCTTATTTTCTCACTTCTCTCGGGGATAGCAAATTATTTAAAATGCTTTTAAGTAAAATTTATAGAGTAAACATTTATTATTCTTCTGCAATGATAGTAAATGTCATAACTTTTCTTTAAAAAGAAAAATCAAAACTTTTTGATTTAGATATCTTTCCTTTTTAAATTCGTGAACCAGGAGGAGTGCACAAAGACAGCTTAATCATTCAGTGAGCTAAGTATATATTCCTTACATGTGTTACCCATTCCAACAAGACCAAGAGAGATGATGCATAAAGCTCAGCTAAAGTGATAAGTTTTTACTGGGAGAGAAGCCCTGGAAGTTTTGGATTCAGGACCTCTTATGCACTTAAAAATGGAATATTCCAAATGGTTTGTGTGTGTCAATTATATACCTAAACATTATCTTGTTATAAATTAGAACTTTGAATTTTAAATACATCTGTTTGATAATTCAGAGTATCAATAATAAACTCAATTATAATAACATAAGCAACATATTTTTATTTAAAAAATCTGTTTTCTAATCCAAAATGTATTTACAGGTAACACTGGAATCATTGACACTTTTTGCAGGTCTTGCTAATATCTTTCTTAATAATCTGTTTCTACACTCAACACATTATAATATCCTGCCATAGTTGGGATACATAAAGGAAATCACCCGGGTAAGTAGTGATAAAAGGAAGAAATATTTCAATAGTTTTACAGTTAATTGTGCATTTTCTTCTTTACCATGAAACAAAACAAAGTTATGAACTTATAGTTTTTTCTACTGTTGTTGGGTAAGTGATCTCTAACTGTTAATTAGGACAGGTTGGTAATTAAAGTTTTCTGACTACTTGTATTGTTATTACTGGGAACGATGTAGAAGTCTCTGATATAATTGTAGAGTTGTGTATTTCTCTTTTCAATTCTACCAGATTTTGCTTCTTGTATTTCCAAGCTTCCCTGTCAGGTGCACATACATTTAAAATGCTTATATCCTTTTGGAAAATTATTCTGTTTTGTTATAATGTCCTTTTATCCTCGGTAATATTCCTTGTTTTGAAGTCTCTAATACTGGTGTAGCTACTCCACTTGAGTTTTGTTGTAGCAGTGATTTGCCTCGGTGCACCAGAGGCTTTGAATTTCCATGTTATTTTGTTTCTAGAGGTGTTGGTTGGCCATAGGGTTGTTCTCCACATAGAGTCTTCTCTTGGCTGTAGGTCTTACTTTTGTGTGCGCACATCTGAGGACACCTCCCTTTGCACCTTTCTTTTTCTATCAGCAATAGCCTGCTGTGATGTATCTCTCAATGCTTATGACCTTGTGCTGCAAATGTAAGAAGCTTTCTGCTCTTCCGGTTTCATCTTATGCTCGGTCTTTGGTATGCATTGTTTCACGGGATCTCTGGAATGGGGTCCTCTCAATAATCTTGTTTCCTTCTCTACTCTAGGAGACTTGTGATGGTTTGAGCTCAGGGTATATTTATGTACCATTGCACAGTGAAAGGTTTTAATTTGTTTCCCTTTTACTTTTGCTTTGGTTGATCTTCAAACAGCCACTGGGACAACAAAGTTTTCTCCTGTGTTCAGGGGTTTGAAGATTTTTCACCATTGAAGAGGTAAAGAAGATGGATAGGGGCTTGGAGCTCTTCCCCCCGTCACTGTCATGGCTCTTCCTAGGGCTGCATTATGAGGAACACGTTCTCAGGAGTCTGTGCTCACAGTCTTTCTTGTGAGTACACAGGGAGATCTCTGGAGCAGTGCTTCTAATGACTGTTAGGGATTCTGCATTTCTTCTTTAGCAATTTTTTTTAATTAAGGAAAGTGTTAGCTCATTGTGTAAGTCCCAGGGTCAGACGTCTCAGGTAAACCAGAGCTCACATTGTCTGTATCAGATGATACATCTATATTTCTTCAGATTTGAGGTGATTGGACTTGTGATCTCAGCTTTCTGATGGACTTCAGAAAAGTGCAAATTTGTGTTCATGACCATTTTTATATGGGTGGGAGTTATGTTCTTTCCATTTTGAATTTTACCACCTTCCAAACATCTCAAGATCAAACTTTGAAGTTCAAAACAGAAAGTTAATACTGAGATTTGAAAATCTTAATATTCTAGTAATAAAATATCCCTGACCTACTAAATATAGATTTGGTTTTGACATATATTTTATGATATTAAGATATTATTAAGAAGTGTCCTTGATATGAAATTGTTAGGGAAAATTCACTCCATACATTTTTCATCTCCAATCTTGCACTTTATATTTAAAGATGATCCCAGAAAAATTTATATATATTCTATTTTTAATTAAGCAGCCACAGTAAATTGCTCTCTTCTTAGGCACATACTAGTTGCTTAAATTGTTCCAGCAAATATTGACTTCCTCTTATATAAACCTAGTAACAGACTACTAGGTTGACTTGTTTATTCAGTGTAGGAGCTTATTATGTAATGTAACCCCAGAAAAATTGCCAACTATGAAATGTAGGTGATTGGATTTGCAGGTCATCTTTGAAACATTCTTTTCTGTAGGAATATAATCATTCAGGTAATAATTGAAAATAATAACAACTTATTATGACATAGTCATTTGTAAAATTTTACCTTTGAGTTTGTTAAGAAATTTATAGAAATTCTTTCCAATTTGAATTACTCTGTTAATAATTTTCCCTTATAATCCTCATACATTTACTAGTATTTAATTTAATAACTCTGGCTTCTTATTGGAAGAGAAATGTTGAATTTCATCAGCTGCACAAAGTCTTCCTGATTGTTTAATACTGAAACTTACTCTTTAAGTAACATATTTTCTATTTATTTCAATTAATTTCTGTCTTTAAGTATATTAGAATAAATTTAAATTATCAAATTTAATATATAGAGTCCCCTCAAAGCTTCTTTCAGTCACAGGGGGGCTTCTGGGAGGTGACTGGATCATGAGTGCCTGAGAGTCATCAGTGGATTGGCCCAATGATGGGTTTATACCTAAATACAATTTAGGAAGTGAAGCATGATTGGAGAAGGTGGGTCACTGGGGGCAAGGCATTGCAGGGGTTATCCCCCTCCCTCCTTTCTTGATCTGTCTCTCTGCTTCCCTCCACCATGCCAGACCCAGAGCTCTTTTCACTTTGCCACAACCCTCTCCTGTGCTTTTCAGCCTTGGAGCCAGCTGACCATGGACTGCAGCTGCTGAAACTGTAAGCCAAAACCAACCTCAGTTCCTCTAACTTGTGAGTGTCAGGGATTGTGTCACAGCAGCCAGAACGTCACTAAGACACTCCTCAAGGAAAATCCTTATTAAAAACAACAATGATATATGGAAGTTACCATGCCCTTTAAGAAATGGGGGATTTGGTGTAGTTAGGAATCACAGTATAGCTTATATTTTTGTTGTACTGCATTTATTTTTGGTCATTCTTTTTACTTGGTGATTAGGTTACTTAAAAATGTCCTTCATGAGGTACTGTTTTCAGACACTGTGGACTAAAATGTTCCCAACTATTCTCTCGCCGAAAACACCTGGACCTGCTAAAAAATAAATCTAGGTGAAGACACTGGAAAAGACAGATACTGAGGAAATATGGAGTCAAGATCTAGAAGAATCAGAGAAGAAAGAAACCGAGAGAGGTGCCCATCATTGTAGGCTATTCTTACAAGGGGTAGATTTTACTTTGGGGATTTTTCTGATGACTGCAGAGATGGCTGATGTGTTGAGAAACTGAACAAGATATTGGACACCTCTGGAGTCTGAAGAGAAAACATAAAACCAAGGCCCTCAGGCTTTATGTTCAGTCATAAAATTCTACAAGATAAGAGGAAGGTTAATCAGAATCGGTGCAGTCACTTCAGGAGAGGAGCAGTTTTGGCTCATCCCCTCGGAAGTGGACGGTGTGATCTTAAATTCAAGTACCCGTAGTGACCCGCAACCACAAGAGCGTATTCTCTCCGATGGAAAATGTCATTGTTCTTCTCCAGCTATGTCTATAATATTACGAACCCCAGCACTCCGCAGAGTAATAGTTTTATAATAAAACCACATGACTGAGCATCAAGAAAAATAAAAGATACAGAAACAAAGCCTCTAGTTATCCAGAAAATGGAAAAATTGAGATAAAAAGTTTAAATGGCTGGATGCGATATAATGAAGAATTTCAACATAACATTGAGAACTTTTACAGGAAATATATAAAAATGGTTTCAGTGAAAATAGCAGAATTATAAAATTCTATAAATTAAATTTAAAATTCTGTCGTTAATGTTATTTTAGACATACATGCAAACAAAATCACTTCTATAACACACAGATTAGAAAAAATATAGCACAAAAATAAAATTTTTTAAAAGACCAAGAGAGAGACAAATAATACATAAGAAAATTTTGCACATATGTAATACAAATTTCAGAAAGAGAGAGGGAAGAAAATAGGCAAAAGCATGTTAGGAAAAATAATGCCCTTGAGAACTGTCTCAGATTCAAGAGTCACTAGGACCCTTGTGCAAAACAAATAAAAGGGAAACCAGAGCAAAATTCCAAAATGACTTTTACTGAGAGAAAAGTTGAAAAACATTTACAGACGAAAGGTATTATTTTAGAAGCAGCAATAATTAGCTCTCCATCTGTTGTTTTCATGGGAACGGCAGAAACGGGAAGTCAGAACGCGAAGGCCCGAGGCACGTACGGTGTCCGGCTGAGGAACTGCGAGGGACATAGAAATAGCCTTAAAATAGTAAACGCGATGTGCATGGAAACAGACGAGCAGAATCACGAGACGAAGAGGAATCGCGGCACATCGAAGCTTTCAGAGGAAGGCAGTGAAGCCAGAAGGTCGCGTGGCCCTGGAGACGGAAGGCCGCAGCAGCTCCCCAGATGGCATGAAGTTTGACAATACACTGGTTTTTTTCCTAAATGAATTGATAAAAACTCTTTTCTGTGAAACAGACGAGCCTCACTGCAAGACAGGTCAAATATTAGTGAGGACATTCAAATCTGAACTTGAAAGAAGATGCCTGAGGGTCGCGGCAGCCATGTGGGATGTTGTGCTTTCCTCACTTCAAACAATAAAAATAGCAGTAACAGGTGACGTCTATAATTTGTGAGCAAATTTAGGAAGGAGGTCAATATGTATCCTACAAGATAGGAAGATACAGAAACAGCTTGTCTGCGGATGGTTTGCTGAACATCTCTTGTGTTTTGTGTTTTGTCTTGCTTCTTTGCTGTTGGATTTTTATGTAAAAACCTCAGTGGCCTTAAAAGTTTCTTGGATCTCACTACTGTTACAGTGTCTGCTACACCTATGTCTGAAGATGTGAAGGTGGCCAGTGCCCCTGGGATGTATACACCACCCAACCTCTGACTGGGAACAGCTTTAGGGCTCAGACACACTCAGAATTTAAGTGAATGTGTTTTCAGATTAACTGTAAATAGTTGCTAATAGCTATAAATAGTTGCATTATTACTTGGGGTTGTTTGATATCACTTGAATAAAAAAAGAAACAGCATGATAAAAATCTGCGTCCACTATTTCTCCCTTCAACTAAAAGTATGCATCAGTGTCTTGCCTGGCTCAGAGAGCAAGGCCGCCCCCAACTCAGTGAGTTTAGAGATATTCTTAGCATAGGAAGAAGGCATTTAGAATTAAATGGGAAAGACACATTACATTTCAGGCAATCATCCTCACAGCATGATCCAATAAAACTATTTTCATAATACTGAGATTTTTGTCCTTTCACTAGCTTTTTCAAAACTGTATAGTGAGTTTTTCGGAGGCTATATGTTACGTGGTATTACAAAAGATTCCATGCAGAAGCAGGTATGAGAGTCTACTATTAAGTCGAAGTCTTCTCTTAAATCAGGCATTATAAAGATGTGAATAAAATCTTTAAAAAATAATAATGTAGCTCAGTGCAGTTGCTCTCTGTGGGAGGCTGAGGCAGGAATATGGCAAATTTCTGCACAGCCTGGGCAGTTTAGCAATTTAAGAAGAATTCATCTTAAAACAGAAAGTGCTGGGGATGCATCTCAGTGTAATGGTTTTAGATTGTATCCCCAGTATCATTAACAATAGCAAAAATGTTAAATTCAGAGAAAGCATTGAGAATGTAGAGATAACCACTTTTTAAAACAAAGAATATAATTTATCAGTTTATGTTAGCACAAAACAAATTTGTTATCATTATTTTGGAATTAATAAATACATATTTTACTTTCATTACATTGTTTTTGCAATGTTAGGGATTGAACCCACAACCTTATGATTCTAGGTAAGAGCTGTATCACTGAGCTATTTTCCTGGCACAGTAAATATGCATTTTTATGTGCCTGCTTTTATTTCTCATGTGCATTGTATCAATAATCATTATTCAGATAAACAAAAGTTCTCTGAAGAACTCAATAATCTTTCAGTGTACACAAGGTGCACACAACCAAAACATTTCAAGACTTCTGTTAGAAGTCTCCAATAAACTGACCAGTCTTTTTAATTTTCATATACTTTTTCTGAATATATCTACATTTTCTATTGAATTGAGCAACTATTTAATACATCCCAATAGATTAATTTGATTTTTTCTCTGATTATTGAACTAATTTTGCACAATTGTTATTGCCAGAAAACTCTGCTCACATGTGCTCATATTTTCTGAGATCAGCTATAAAACACAGTTCAGTGTGCACCATTTGTCGTCAATTACTATGGAGTGCTGTTTTTCGGTGAAAGGGTTTTCAACTGAATTTAAACATAATAAATAAATAATGAAATACAGATTAAGATTATGGAGTACATTATTTTTTAACTTGGCAGAAAAAATACATGAAGTTACCTAAAAATAATGGGGCAGTATATGAACACAAAAGAGCACAGATCAAGTTTTTATTTCGTTTTGTTTTGCATGTATAAGTAAAACAGTGATATTCAGTGTAATTATTCTCTAAAAGTTTTAGACAGAGGAGTTGGACCTTGGAGAAATTAGGAGATGTAAATGAAGGAAATGAGTGGATGCCTAACTCTGCAGGGAAATGAGAGGATCAACAGTACGAAACCTGAGGGCAGCAAGTCAGGATGATGACAGTCACTTTTCCCCACTTTACGGAAAATCAGAGTAAATTCCAAATTGTGAGCGGGGAGGGAGGAAAGTAGACATGCAAGTGCGAAAATAAAAAAGAAACAAAAAGACCTGCCACATTTGAGATCATTTCAATGTATAAAAATATACGATCAACATTTGTTTACGTATTTGATAGCAATCTGTCAAGTGTCTAAGATGGCAAAGCTCCACGTTAGTAGTCGGGATCCAGGGAGGAGCAGCTTAGGCGAAGATTGTCGAGTTCATTTCACAGCTGGGAAACATCTCCTGAAGAAGCGACCAACCTACGGGACAATCAGAACTGCTCAGGGAAAATCCCTCGCTGAACATAGACATCCCCTGGCAGTTCTTTTTTACATAACTAGATAGTTTTGGATGTTATTTATTATGTTGTTAAATAAGATATTTCCAATAGTTATACATCTAATACTTCATATGGCTTTGGGGTTGTATTTTTAAGGTTCTAACATGCAGTATTCACCTCACACCCCATAGTTTGCCTGTCTTCAGTTTAGAGTCTGGCATATTTTGTTTCATCATTTTCTTTATTCAAATACAATAATAAATTGTTCAGACTTGCTCTGTGTTAAATGTTAGTGGGATTTGCTGATGCGCTTTGAAGAACGAGGGTGATATGCAGAGATACGAGCAGGAGAAGCATAGAAAATAAAGGCTGTCTGAGTGAAAGAAAAGTGAAAAATGTCTAGAAACAAAGAAAGATAAGCTACTTAACACGGAGGGCAAATAGCATCATGAAACTGGAGAGATGAGAGCAGCATGTGTTTTCCTCATTGGCCTAACTATCCATCATTTACTTATTATGACTTTTGTGTTAGATTAATGAATGTGTATAACAAGAATTATGTTGAATTAGAGCAGGCATTTACCTCAAACTGTGCTTTATTCAGAACACAGACCTTTATAGCTCCAATAACAACAGAAGGATAAATTTGAAGGTATTAAAATTTTGTGAAATGTAGCTTTTTGTTTTTAAGTATAATGAGTAACAAGATAACAGAATAGATGTCACGCATGAGCTACATTTATTTGCTTATTTTGAAATGTCTTGGTTTGGATAAGAATGTAACTTGTTAAGATAATTCAGGAAAAATAGTAAATGGTTTAGGTGACTAGCTTACGTTACACTTGTTCGGTGCTGACAAATACCATAAACTGGCCATGTTAGCGCCCCTACCTGACCTTGTAATCCCTGTCGCCACCAGATATGCCATTTTCCACCTGATGCTGGGTTCAGTTTCAGAAATCTTAAAAATCATGAGTCACCATCTTCTCTTCAAATCCATTAATTTTGGCATGGGAAATAATCCTAACTCTCCTAAGTTACATGATATATTGATATTACTTAAAGCCTTAAAATTCTTCATGAAGTTGAAAATTATAACTGGAAGAAACATACACAGAGTAGGAAATGCTGCAGAATGGAATTGAAACATCACATATATATTAAAAATATTTAGTACCTTCTGTCTCTTTAAACTATAATTACCCAAAGGCATCTATTTTGGAAAGCATTAAGGAAATCCAATTCAGTGTTTAATGGTATTATAATTTCTATTAGCTCATTGAAAGAAACAGTTATATTCTGAGCAGCTACTTTGAAGATAATAATATGCAATATAATAACCATTGTTAACTTTCTGTCGTGTTGTTTGGAAATTCTGTATCTTTTTATTGGATTTTTTTCTTTAAAATAAAGAAAAAGAAAATCAACCACCACCAACAACAAAGTGACTATTTCAATTACCGACTATAAAGTTTAAATATTAAACCATAAAGCAGGAAGAAAAAGGTAGTCTCTATATTTATGAGGTTACATATGCCCTACATGTATGTATAAACCAAAGTTCTCCAAGAAACAAATGTACAGCAATATGTATTTATTTTAGAGATTCAGCTCATTAATGTGGATTCTGGTAAGGTCGAAATCTATGAGAAATGCTAAAGGCTGGTAACTCAGATCGGAGTTAACGATTCAGTGTTTGATCTCGTGGACTTTGATAACACAGATGCAACTCTAGCCAGATTATTAATCACAATTTCCTTCACTTACAGACCAGTGATCACAGAGTTCACCATTAATATAAAATAGCTTTACAGAAACATATAAATTAGTATTTGATGAAGCAACTGCACTGAATACTTTAGTGAAACTGATAAAACTGAACAAATAAACAAATGTATTTTTCCCTGTTAGGATCAAAGAGAGAAAATGAGAAAAGAACAAGACAAAGAACGTAGAATGTAGAAAACAGTCAACGGACTGTTTGGAATTTATTATGATCAACAAAATTGATATTTAATGTAACTGATACGGAGTTCACATTGAGCCTTTCCATTTTGCTAGGCACAAAGTGTTCAAAATTTATTCATAATATAGTCTCATATTTTATATTTGATAAAAGATGACAGGCATATATATTTTCTTCAGCATCAGAGGTAAATTTGGAAGCAACATTTCAAAATTTATATATAAATATTCTTAAGGTAGATACACATTCCATTTAGAATAGTCTGTTTTAAAAGTTTGCTAAAAGCTGTTCATTTTGTTTTGGAAATGAAGGAATCTTAATAATTCCTGGCACATCAATTTTGCTCTCCTATAGGGCATTATAGTGGGTTCTTTTTTTATCACAATAGAAAAATAATGATGAAAAATCTAATCAAAATATTCTCTACGTATTGTCAACTGTGAAAGACAGGCTCACAGGACAGCCGATTTTGCTCTGAGAAGACAGAGCAGAAAACAATGCCAGGCTCAGGGTCACATTTCTTCTCTTCCTCCGCGCTCTCCACTCTGCCGACAGGTTCTGTGATGAGAAACTGCAGCTATGCTATTGCTGGACCGAAGGGCTTGCGTCTGTGGGAGCCCCATCTTTTGTTCGCGGTAAGCACCCATACAAAGTGGATGGAGAGCACCATTATCAACTGATAGTCAGAAGATCGCGTTACTCAGATAATCTTCTTGTCTTTCTTCTCCCAAACTCTTGGGTAGGGTCCAGGAAAAGAAAGAGATGCCGAATTACTGTATTTGTCATTGTACAAGGCTGTAACCCAGCCCGCATTCTCCTTCATTACTTTTTCCAACCATCAGGGCTAATTGACAGCAAGCCTTTACATCTAGATTTGTCCCCATTAGAAGTCCTGTGTCCTGGACTACACAGGTAAGGCAGGAACTTTAATTACTGCTTTAATTAGGTAAATTTGAGGCAGCTGTGCTTTGGGTTAACCAAAAGTAAACCGTAGAATGAGCTCTCTTTTCTGTGACATTGGAAAGGATGCTGTCAGTAGTATCACTTTTGAATGATCCAAACTATGGCAAATAGTGAAGAGAACAGCTTCATTCTGAGAGATTCAAACTTCTATTTAAACCAGCACCCTGTTTTCATCCTAGTGGATTATGCATAAGGAACTGTTTTCTGTGGTAACGGAACACTGAGATCTGTAAGGAAAATACTATTAAAAATACCCATACACAAAAACATACAAGAGAAAATTTAAAACTCCATAACCTGTTGTAATCACAAGAAAGTTAAGACAAGGAAATAGATTTTTAACTAATTTAAATGACAGTAGATTATTTATAATGTGGTAAAACTCGCTTTGGTTTGTGTTATAGCACATTCATATCGAGCATGATGGTATGAAGAGTATCATTTTCATGTACGGAGTGAATTCACTGACAATCAGAATGATTATGCAAATTCAGTGGGTTAAGCGCTTCTAGGCTCTACTTTAAAAAAGAGCTACAATAACTTGAATTGTTTCCAAAATTGTTCCTATAGAACTCAAAGACATTACTGAGACATGTTCTATAAACTTCAGGGGTGAAAAAAAATTTCTTAAGCTATTTATTTCTTATTCTTTCATAACAACCTAAATTATTCCTTTTCATTACAAAAATGCTTGCATGTGTGTGTATAAAACGTAATATGCATTAAAAACTACAGTACAAATATTTTGTTCTGATTATTTATTACTGCATAACACTTCAGGCCAAAACCTGTTTGTTGGAGAACAGCTAACACCTGCTTGTACACAAATCTGCATTTGAGGTGGAATGAGGCATAGTGGCTAAATTTTGATTTACCAGCATCAGCTGAAGTGGTCCAGTTGGAGCCAAATATGATTTTCAGATGGCTTCCTCCATGTGGCTGGTACCTGATGTAGGGTATCACTTGGGGCCTCAGGTGCAGGTGGCGACCAGAGACCTTTGGTTCCCTGATGATGGGCCTCTCTCCATCAGCATGACTGAATTTTCACACATGGCAGGTGGTTCTTACAAACAAGTGATCTAGGAAGCAGAAATGGAGAAGACTGGCCTCCTAAGGTTAAGACATAGAATCTTAAAGAGCTTCCTTTCCTTAATCTTCTATGGTCAAGATGCCATGGAGCATTTCCAAATTAAAGACAAGGAAACAGACCCTCTTTTGATTGGAGATAATCTAAAACACAGAGTGTATTGTTTATCTGTTATTCTATGAACTACAGCAACAAGTTATCTGTCTCCTATATACCCTTAACACACTAGTGAAACAGGAACAAAGTAATCACAATAGTCTCTTTTGCAAAGTAGAGAGAACTGGAGACACTTAGAATTGAGTGGCTGATAAATGGGTGCAATTCCAGCTTCTGCAGAGTTTGAAGTGGAGGGTCACAAATTCCAGGCCAGCATGGGCAGTTAAGAGAACCCCTGACTCGAAGCAAATTTAAAATGGTTCTTCATGCAGCTTTGTGGTAAAGTGTTCCATTCCCTGTCACTTCTACTTCATCTGCTTATTTATTTTGTACTTCTATGCGTTAGATATTTGCATTAGTCAGATTTCCATTACTGTAATAAAATGCCAGGGAAAATAAACTTAAAAGAAGAAAAGATTTATTTCAGTTTATGAGTTTTGGACATTTCATTCCATCATCACTTCACATTATTGCTTCTCGGTGTGAGGATAATAACATGGCAGAAAAGGCATCGGTGGGTAAGGGAGAGAGACAGAGAGACAGAGAGACAGAGAGACAGAGAGACAGAGAGACAGAGAGGGAGAGAAAGAAAGAGGGAGGGAGGGAAAGAGAGAGAGATACAGAGATACAGAGACAGAGACAAAACGGAAGGTGATTTATGGGTTTTTCTCCAGGGACCTATTTCTTCCAACAAGGTCAACTTTTACTTGAATTATAATTATCTCATGGAGTTCATGATACACTGCAACTCTACTGACTCCAGAGTTACTTGATTCATTATGCCTAGGAGTGGTCCAGTAGTTTGCCTTTATGCTAATCCCTCAGCTGGTCATGATGTCACTGTTCCATGCTTTGATAACCATGACCCAAACTTTCAATTAACTTCCTACCAGCAATGTATTCTACAGTCCTGTTTTTCTGTGCTGTCTTCTTTATTTTTCACTCTCTTATTAATATGTGCAACAGCTACTTAAAACAGTGACATGAAGAAATAATAATTAGTTGGCTTGCTAAATTTCTAATGAGGTTTGGCTCGGTGGTACACACACATATCAAATCCTCTGAGTGTTAGTTGTAGCATCTTGAAGTCTGGAATTACATGAAACCTTACTTTTTCATATCTCTTGTACTTAGGACCTTATTTGAAATTGTTGGCTAAAGTTATATCTTTTTGTGTGGCCTAGGATTCAATGGTATTCATCCATGAGAGACAGCTGGAAGCCACAGCACCTTTTACAACTGAGACCTCAAGGCCATACCCAGTTACTTCTTCTGCATTTAATTCACACACATAGTTACACATTCAAAGGAAGGGGAGAAAAATCCAATGTTTTGGTAGGAGATTGGCAGGGTTCTAAAAGAGTATATGGGACAGGAAATATTAAGGTTGTCATTGTTAGAAAATATCACCTACTATAATTCTTGTACTCAGAATAGTTCACTTCTTTCCTACATGCAAAATATACTTGTGACATTTCTCTAAGAAAATGCAAAATCTCACTCTATTATAGCATATATTTTAGATTTGAGTTCTAGACTCTTTTCAATAAAGTCAGCTCTAAGAGGTAGATAAGCTTTCTAATGGGTCTTAGGTAGACTCAAGTATAATTATTTTCAATATATAGACCAATTAAAGAAATGAAGCATCTCATTTGCCCTTAACGTACTCAACACGCAATGTTGAATCAGATGTAAGGTAACTACTATACATACCTCTAGCCCAGAAAGAGGGAAGTGGGAGGTTTAATGTATGGAATTCACAGTATTATAATAATTTATCTATTCAAACACACTTTAATTCACTCATTAGGGTCTAGTATTACCAGCTGGAAATGATTCTACTTGGCTTTTGCTCAGATATTTAGCTTCTGGGTTTTATTTTTGAGCCTTCTATTACTTTCCATAAAGAATGTTTGCTGTTTGATGCTGAATAGTTTCTCCAACTTCTACCATGCTTACATTGGCTTAGGAGTCTATAGGACATTTTTCATTTAATAATGACCCTGAAATTTTTAGTCTAGGATGGTGGTGCTTCAAAGAAACACACAATTTCATTAAAAACTCAATGGATATTTTTGAAGTTGTTCATCTAGCTACATAATTCCCAGTATTTCTGGGGGCATAAGCCCTCCTCTGTGTTTAGCTTCCTTTTAGTCCATCGTATGTGTTGTGGCCCTAAGATTTTTAACACTTTTGTTCAATGGAAAAAGTCTACTAAATTATTAAAGGGTTTATCTTGCTATGTTAATAGCTGTAGCAACCTATAAATATGAGATTTTAAAAATGATACCATATTCCTATCCTCCATTTGACACAATTTTTTTTGGTACCAGGAATTGAACTCAGGATTTTGCGCTTGCCAGGCAAGTGCTTGTGCCACTGAGCTATGCCCATTGTCCTTGATGCAGTATTTATGCTGATGTTCTCTTTTATCTGATAATCTTAGAGAACACAATAATAAGAAACACTTTACATATAGCTAAGACCTGGTTGCCTTAGAGACCCTTTTTATTTCCTTGAAAACATTTGATCTCCTTTCTCTGTCTCTCTCTCTTTCTCATTTTATCAAAGTCAACGAGAAAAAATCGAGTAGAATTTCAAGATTTTGCCTAGTAATCTTAGCTATATCACGGAGTTCTTCCACATCACCACTGATGCATGTACACAGTACCACTGCACACTTCATGCCATAATATTAAATGTGTCTCCTTTCCTTCAACTTCACTTTTTCCAAATTACCTTTGAGAAAAGAGCCCTCTACAGGGCCACTAATTATCTTTTCAAGCCCCTTCAGCTTTTCCCTACCATTTCCTTGAAGTTCCTCCAGCTTCTACCTGCTAGATGACTCTGCACAAAACGTGTTTTACATTTGCTATGGTAGCACATTACTTGTAATTAACACCATTAAATCTGGCTATACATTGCTACCTAAAAAGTACTGCAAAATTTATTACTACACAGATTAATTTTGATCATGAATTCGCACTGTATGAAGGGTTAAAAATGGATAGTCCATCACTATTCAATTTGATATCAACTGGGGCAGTAGTTAAGGAATCACTTGAAGATGTGTACAATTCCATTCAAATATTAGCCTGCACAGGCTGGCATTTAGTGAGACCATAGCTGGGATTGGTGGCTGCAAAATGTACCACATAAGATCTCTATATGGTCTAGATGTTCTTACAACATTAGGTCTTGATTCACTGAGAAAGAATTCTAAGAGAGGTCAAAGCCACATCAGCTTTTATAACCTAGCCCTCACATATTTTATCATTTCTAATATCAATAAAATAGCATAAATCATATTTTAGATATCTACAGAACAGCATAAATCTGCTCAATTTCAAGGGTTAGAGAAATAGACTCCATTATTTCAGGAAGGAATAATAAGTTTCTGGAGTGGCATACAGAATTGAAAATATTACTATGGTCACTTTTGGAAAATATAATTTACCACAAATCTGTTTAGCTCATTAATGTTACATATCAACATCTGTGTTTTTGAAGTGCCAATTAGAAATATTAATCATTTGATATGAATACACTGTATCCATCTATGAAAATTGGGCACTGAACCCCATAAATTTGTACATTTAAGATGACACAAATTTTAAAAAGTGATGTGTTGAAGACCAGGCAGTACGGGATTTAAGTTGTAAACACAGGACCTCTGGCCACGTTGGAAAAGCTCATATTCACAGTGCACTGAAGACAAGATAACACCAGACCTGAGGCAGCCAAGGACGCTGCTGACACTCCTTTCTGCCAGGGCAGTAAAACTATCAGCCTTAGGGATCAAACAGTTCTCTTAATGAGCAACATTTACTGTCTTTGTTCTAACTGTTTCCATGGGCTTTCAAACCCCCATTTCTTACAACCCCAAATCTGTAGAAACCCAATAAATACATGATCAGGAAAATTCATGGTCTTTACTCCTAGAGTTCTAACCAGCCTGGGTCCCACCAAACCACACTACTCTTCTCTTTTTATTTAAGCCTTCATCATAACTTGTTTACAGAATTTGGGGGCTAGGCCAAGTCCCCAATAACTGGTGTCCAGCAGGAACCTGAATCCTTGGACTGGGACTATTAAGTCTGAACAAGGAAGATCCACTCAGACTGGAAAAGGTGAAAGATGGAAGGACTCTGCAGGAGATATTAGTCCAGGGATGTAGATGCCTGGAGAAAAGGAGTGAGGTAAGATTTTCACAAAGAAGAAGGGTACGTCCTCCCACTGTGAAAGGTGTATTTACTTATCCAGGGATAAAATATGGGTCATAATCACAGATCAGTTTTATCTCTATCTTGGTCACTTTTCTCCTGTTGCTGAGACAAAATACTTGACACTCAAAATTAAGGAAGTAAAGGTTTATTTAGCTCACAGTTTGTGGAGGTTTCAGGCCATACTCTGCTGGCTCCAAGGCAGAGTGGCAGAGGGCAAAAGTTTTTAGTGATGGAGAAGAGCAAAAGTAGCAAAACCAAAAAGGTGGGGGAAGCAAGCTTCTTTTCCTCCTTTGTATTGTAAGTAGACCACCCCCACCCGGGGGCATGTAGCACTTCCATAATCTCCATGCTCTCCTCTCCCAAAGGCTCAGGGTGAGGACTCTGGCCGCCTGCTCAGTCATTTAATTAGCCTTCTAAACTTCCCAAACAGATACAATGAACAACATGCCAGAGTGGTAAGGGCATGTCCTTTTCACCCCAGGATGCAGAACTGCTGAATCACTTAACTGAGGCTTGTGACTCTTCAAATTGACACAGTGTATCAACCATAACAATTGGCCCCTGTCAACTTGGCTACCAGAAACATTTCTTTAAACCAGTTTCCAGATACAAAGACATTATCCCTATGATTTCACAACTTGAACATTATAACACAAATTTAATAATCCTTAAGAGCTAGTATTAAGTCTATCAACACTATATAACATTAGGACCATAGCATTTCACCTGCCCCCAAGTCTCACCTACAACCCTTTACGCAAAAATCACTTAGTCTATCCGTAAGAGTTGCCAAAGTCCTAACAGTTTCAGCACTGCTGAAAAGTCCAAGTCCCAAATCTCCTCCAAGATATGTGGCAAACTCTCAGCTGCAAGCACTTATACAAATGAAAACTTAAACACTTCCAACATTCAATGGCACCACATGAGCATTTTCAGTCCAAAAGTGGCAAAGAAGGGAATACAGAGGAATAGGACCAAAGCAAGTCCGAAATCCAGCAGGGCGAACATCAAGTCCTGTAGTTCCATGCCCAGCATCTGAAGCAGTCTGTGGCACGTTGTGAGCTCCACGGGCCCTACACGGCTCCACCCCTAGGGTACCTCTGGTGGCTACAGCTCCCTTGGCTTCTCTCTTGGGCCCGCTTTTCTCCCCTCTTTCAGCCTGCCTCAGACAATCCATAGTCCTGTCTTGGCCAAACTCCTGAAGTGTCCACTGCACCTGTCACTTTATACGCAGAGCTTCACATACTGCCCTCTCAGGGGCACACCGCCTGGTGTCTGAGGCCTTTTCCTGAAATCTAGGTGGAAGCCTTTTTAATCTTAGGACTGTTACACTCTCTATGTGCCTACAACCAGGGCCATGTGGAAGATGCCAATGTCAGGACCACCTGGAGCAGTAGACAGGCATTCTTCTATTTTGGCCATAGGAGTTGAGTGCCTGGATTGCTGGGCACTCTGAATCCAATTCTGAGAAACAAATTCTCTATGCTGCCACTATTCTGAAACATGGTATGGCTGCTGCCACCATTCTAGAATGTGGTGCTCTGCAGCTTTCTCCTCAAAGGAAAGTCTTTCACTTTTGTAGTTTTGAGGCTGCAAAGGGTGAAAACTTGCTGCTTTTTGTGATGCCCTCAGATCATCCTTTCTATTCTCCAGTTTCTTCTCAGCAGTGGAGATCTCCTCAGCTCTATCTTTGCAGTCCACAGCTTTACTGGAGCATTTTTCCTGGGCTAACTCACATTTTAAATCATCCTGCTGGACTGTTTGTCCCTGATTTGCAACATAAATCCTGCTAAAAGCCCCCAATGATAGCCATGCGACCACCTCAACATTTGACTGTCTTGAAATTTCTTCTGCCAGATTAGCCAGTCCACCACCCTTAATCTCAGTCTTAGGCAAAGTCTCTGAATTCAAGAAAAATGCAGACAAACTTTCTGTCAAGCTGTAACATATATCATCTGGACTCCAACATCCAATGCAGTCCTTCTTAGCAGAAATCTCCCAAACGCAGTCTTTACTGTCAGGATCTCTATCAGCCTTCTGATCTTCTGAGCGATGACCAGAACCTCCCAAACAGAACAGCCAAAAGCACTCTAGTGCTTCTCCTTCAGGTGAAATCTCTGAACCTTCCCAAACTCTTCCCATAAGCCATTTCCAAAGGCTCTTGAAACACATGGTCAGGGACAGTCACAGCAATGACCCTACTTCTCTGGTATTAAATTCTGTCTTGGTTATCTTTCCCCTGTTGCTGAGATGAAATACCTGATGCCCAAAATTAAGGAAGCAAAGGTTTATTTAATTTATAATGGAGCTTTTCAGTTAACAGCTCCTGCTTTAGAAACAGAGAGTACACACTCCCAACAGAGGTTTCTACCCATAAGGCAGAGGCTCTGCCTTTAAAAATATAAATAAAAATGATAATCAGATCCCTGGAATAGGTGCTGAAGAAAGAGCTAACTCCTCAAATACCACAGGATTTACAAAGGAGTCGGTCACCACCCACAAAGATGTCTGGGGAGGAACCAGTTTGCTCTAAAAGGCTCAGGATAAAACAAGTTAGCAGCAATCTATCTAGATACCTACACATTCTTAAAGGACCACTGGAAGCCAGAAGTATAAGAACTGGGAGAAATCACTGCATTCCACTTCTACTACCTCTTGCAGGCCCCTGGGTCAGTGGGCACAGGCCAGTGGTGCACAGAGGCACCAGTGAGAGACCCACAAAGACTCGTATCCTAACAAACCTAGAGCCAGGCCAGGACAGAGGACATGGGAGAAGCCCAAGTGCTTGCTCTGTGAAAGTACCAATTCAGCTGTAGCAGGGACAATAGGCTGCATGCCCTGGCTCGGGGCACTGAACAGCTACACCTTTGCCCCAGCGCCAATGGACAGTGGTGGTTCACCTCTCCTGTGCCTCTGTCTGCATCCGGTGCCCAGGAACGCACCCTTTCACAAGTTAATACACAATCACAACTTTCACATCATCAGATGATAACAGTGCTGGCAACTGGCGATACAGCTGTGTGGGCATAATAAGGTCCTAGCTCCACAAAAGCAGCCAAAGCCAGATTCCTCATTCACAAGCAAGCACAACTGTCATGCTTTCAAAATAGAAATAAAAATGACAATCAGATCCTTGAAATAGATTCTGGACTACCAAGCATGCATGGACCCAAGGGATGGGGCATAGCCCCTGTGAGAGCCAGAGTGACAGATTGATGGGCTATCAGAGCTGAAAAATTATTTAAAATCATTTAAGAGGCTATCAAGATGTAAAAACCAAATCCTATAAAAGTTCACTGTGAGCCCAAACTACACAAAAGGATCCAATGTGATTTAAATTTTGTAGAATATTTTATTTCAGTGATGAAGAAAATATAACTAATGAAATCTGTAGTGATTGAAATGAGGCATATATCTCCACCTGAAATTGCTGTTAGTTTTTGACTAGACTACATTATCAGAAACCCCTGCAGCGAGTCCTCAATTTTCTTCAAGTTTATAGTGCACTGTGTAACGAAAGAGCAAGAGAAATAGTGATACAGTGGCTCTGGACTGACCAGTTGTTCACAGGGAACACAAGGGCCTTAAGGCAACCAGAACCTTGGCATTTAGTGATTGTATTTACACTGAGGAAAATGGTGAAGGGATCATCAGATGACGCAGAGGTCAGTGGTGATTTTAAACTCATGAGGACCTTATATTGAAGAGGATGGTGGGGAGAGATGACAGGTTAATAAAAATATGTCCTTTCCCTCAGGTGAAACTATCTTATTACTACTCGGTTCTCAATGAACCAGAATGTCTTCAGCTGATGTAATCTTGCCCTAACGCATCACAGTGTCACAGCACCATTCAGCTTGAACTATGACCAGAGACACACAGAGCTATGTTTCTGAATACCATAGCCAGGCCACATGGCAAGATGCAGAGAGGCATCTTACAGGCGCTCTTAATAGGAAGAGAATTTCTGAGTAAGTGAAGGAATAAGAAAGAGGACCAAGCTGGAGGTTATTTGCTGTAAAGGGGCATGAGGTTGCCAATAATCTTAAGACAAATTAAAATACAGAAAAATATTAATCATAGGTAAAAGATTTTTATTCCTTCTAATTCTTATTATAAGAGACCTCTGTTAAGTAACCTACAAAAAAGTTCTGACTAGTCTATTTATAATTACAAAATTTCTAAAATTAGAAAAGAGCTATTATAATTCAATTTGGCCAGATATATCTGAATGCATTCTAACTTTATAAATAAATTGTCTTATATATTTTTGTTGTTTTCCTGTCTATCTAATCTGTACACAGCTGTTTTATTTGAGGTCAGCAATTTTTCTTCTTCTTGCATTTTTTGATTTTTCTGTAATTTAAATTGGTTTACAGATAGATGTCATAAAAACTAAAGATATGTTTCTACCCAGGTTGCCAACAGATCAAAGTGATATCAATTGGTTTTATAAATGCAATGCATATTGCTGTCTGTGTAGAATAACTTGAGTATTTCCTTGGTCAAAATAATGTCTTAAGTGCTATGATCTGGTTCTCATACATTATCAAAAATTTATAAAGTAATTAAATGGAGACCCTCCAAATGATCATATAGATAAAACCAATGATAAATATGCTACATTTCTCCTGTGGAGATCTACCAGACTGACCTCATGAAGAGAGTTCAAAACAGCTAAACCACAACAGAGTCCTACCTGATGCCCATGAGATTAGCTCTTTGGATGGGTTCCCTGACTGCAGTCTCCCCTACATCAACCCTTCTCAGTATGAAGCTATTAAATTGGAAACTATGCCCAGTCTCCCCGAACCACAGTTATAGATAGCTCTTCAGATGGGAAAATATTCTAGACATTTAAATTAGTTACAAGTATTCCAGACAGTTAAAAAGGGCCATGCCTTCAATACAAGACAATTATGGCCAAAGACACATTCACTAAAGGCCAGGCTTTAAGAAAAACAACAAATTTATCTCTTAAAAGTCAAGCAAATAAACAAAAATGGGGCACACTGTTAACCTCCCAAACATAATTAGACCTTGCTACTTTAAAAAATATTTTAAATCTGCTTGCAAAATAATAAATACACTCCATCAAAGCCTCATTGGCAAGAAAATCCCAAATCCATGAACACCCTTAAAGCACAAATGCTATAAAAAGATGTCCAAATTTGATAGTAGATTGTCACACTCTAGTGAATAACATGGGGACAAGGCTAAGCTTGTGTATTAATAAGTCGTGAAACACCACTCTGAGTACCACCCCAGAATGTACAGTCATGGAAAGAACTCTCCAAACCCATGGTGAAGTCTGCTACCACCAGATCCATTCTGGATCCCACAGTGGACTGGTAATATTAATATGCTTGTGTCTTTTACTTCTGTTCCTAGTCTGCTATAGGCAGTATTAAACCCAAGAAGGCCTAGACCTATCCAATCTGAAGTCATGTTTCAATTGCTGCAATTACAAAAATAAAAGAGGAGGAACTGTTGGAGGCTGAGCTGTACTCTGTTAAGTTACAGAACACGGGGACCTCTGGCCATGTCGGAGAAGCTCATACTCACAGTGCTCTGAAGACAAGATAACACCAGACCCTAGGCAGCTGGGAACATGGACTACTGACACTCCCTCTTCCAGAAAGCCTTAGAGAGCAGACAGTTCTCTGAATTAGTAAGATTTATTGCCTTTTTTCCAACTTCTCTCATGCGTTTTCACCCCCATACACACCGAAATCTGTACAAACCCAATAAATACAGTGATCAGGAAAACTCGCGGTCTTCACTCTCAGAGAGTTTTGACCCTCCGGGATTCCCCCAAGCCACATTATTGGTCTCTTGTTATTAAATTCTTCACTGTAACCCATTTTAGGAGCTTTGGGGCTAGGCCAAGTCCCCAATAGTGATGTTTTGAGTCACTCATTTGTGTTATGAGATTCTTGAATTATTACTTCTTCCAACTGTGCTTTTCATATCTGTAATCCAATCTTTCCCTATTGCCCCTCCTGCCATCTCCATTTCCAGCCTATAGTAATCACTTTTATATTTTCCAATCCACTTTTTAAAATATCCACATAGAAGAAAACATATGTGTGTGTATTTCTGTGTCTGATTTATTTCACCTAACTTAATTCAATCTAGTTTTATCCATTTTGCTACAAATTATAGAACATTGATCTTTTCACGGCTGAGTAATGCTCTACCAGACAGACAGAAGGCATGTATTTTACCCATTTATACACTGATGTGTGTATTTTAGCCATTGTGAAGAGCTCAGTAACAAGCGCAGCTGTGCAGATATCTCTGATATACGGTATCGTTTTGTTCAGACATATGTGGGAAAGCAGCACAGGTAGATCGTACTGCAGTTCTACATTTAGTTTTTCAGAGGAGCCTCACATTATTCTCTGCCATGGTTGTACAAACTTACTTCCCTGCGAACAGCTGCATAAGAAATCACTTTTCTATACATCTTTGCTAGGATTTGTTACTTTCTGACTTTTCAACAATAGGTATTTTAACTGGATACCTGGTTGTGAACTTGACATGAATTTCATAAATAGCAAATAAAGTTATGCATATTTTTATAAATTTGTTGACTATTTGAATTTATTCTTTTGAGAAGTGCCTACTCATATACTTCTCCCATTGGATTATTTTTTGCTTGCATGCTTTTAACTTCCATATACATTCTGGATATCAAGCCTTTCAATTTGTTTTTCAGATACAGTATCACACTGTAGCCTGGGTCGGCCGCATATTCATGATTCTTCTCTGGAGTGCTGAGATTAGAAATATATACCACTGTACCCTACTGAAATACTATTTTCTTTTAGCTAGGCTCGTTTTCATTCTCTTAAGTAGCTAGAGTAATAAATTTGAAAGCAAGCATTTTGAATTGTTTTTAAAATTAAACAAAAATAAGCCATGTGTGATGGCACACATCTATAATTCCAACGTTCAGGAGGCTGAGGAAGGAATATCACTAAGAACTCAAGGCCAGTCTACATTATGTAGTAAAACTTTGTCTCTAATAAATAAGTAACTATATCATTTCCCATAGCTTTCATTATACTGTATTAGTATTATCATTTAATTATATATATTGTTTAATGTCATCTTTAATTTCCTCTGTGACTCATTGGTTGTTCAGAAGGATATTGTTTAATTTCCATGTTTTTGTGGTTTCTTTTGTCATTGATTTCTAGTTTCATTGTGCTGTGGCCTAATAGTATGCATGGGATTGTTTCCACTCCTCCACATTTACTTAAGGATATTGTGTGGGCTAATATGTGGACTATTTTGGAAAATGTCCCATGTAAAACTGAGAAGAATGTGTATTCTGATCTGTAATGGAACAATCTGTGCGCATCTACCAAGTCAACTTATTTAATTCTGATATTTCGTTGTTGAACTTTTCTCTAGTTGATCTATCTATTTGTGAGAGTGGGGTGCTAAGGTCCCTCACTGCAACTGTGTCAGTGCTTACTTGGTTTGTCGTGCCTGTTAATATTTGTTGTATGCAGGTGGGTGCACCAGTGCTTAGTGTATATATATTGACCGGGAGAGAGTCTATAATAAATAGTGCTGGAAAACCTGGCTTTCCACATGCCAAAGATTAAAACTAGATGCATATTTATCATTATGCACTAAAGTCAAAATGGATCAAAGATCTAAATATTAAAACAAAAACACTAAATCTACTGGGAGAAAAAATAGGTTTAAAGTTGGAAGAAATAGGTGTAGTCAGAGAGTTCATGAACAAAACCCAGACCACATAGGAAATACTGCAACAGATCAACAAATGGGCTCTCACCTTACTAAAAAGCTTTTGCATAACAAAAACAATCACCAACAGAGTGAAAAGAAAACCCACAGAGTGGGAAAAATTATAGCCAGTTGTCCCATAGACAAAGGACTTAAATCTAGAACACATGAAAAATTGAAAAAATCAAACCCTCTAAATTCAAAGACCCAATCCAAAATTGGGCATCTGAGACGAATACACACTTCTTAGATGAAGATATACAAATGACAAATAAATATACATAAAAAATCAGCATCATTGGTCATTTGTGAGATGCAAATTAAAACAACACTGAGACTCCATCTCACTCCTGAAAGAATGGCTATCATCAAGAAATCAACCAGAGACAAATGCTGGAAGGCCTGTAGGGCAAAAGGAACTCTACTCCACTGTTGGTGGGAGTGTAGATTGGTGAAACCACTGTGGAAATCAGCGTGGGGATTCCTCACAAAACTAGTATTACAGGTTCCATTCAAACCAGTTACTTCCCTTCTGGATATTTTCCCGGAAGAATCTGAAACATCATACTGCAGCAATATACGTGCACCCATGTTTACAGCAGCACAATTTGGAATAGTTAAATCTTAGAAACAACCTAAATGCCCATCAGTGGAAGAATTGTTGAAAAAGATGTAGTCTTTTAATACAGTGGAGTATTGCTCAGCTATATAGAAAGATAAACTGGAGACTTTTATAGGTAAATGGATGCAACTCAAGACCATATTCATAAGTGAAATAAACAGACTCTCACGTGTAAACATTGTATTTTCTCACTAGTGTGAGAAATTGAAGGAGTAAATAAGACCCAACCTGTATGAGAGATATTGTGAATTCAGGAGAACCTGTTTACTGATGGAGGAAAGGGAAAGGCAGGAACAGAAAAGGAAGCAAGTGTGTGTACGCGAGAGAGTTAAGATAGTTGTACAGCAGCTTCTCTAGCTCAGTGAAGAGAAAGGTTTGCGGCAGTACTGTTTGGGCAGTACTCCACACCCATGTCTTGTACTCTGAGTAGCTACTGTGAAGATGAAAATACACAATGTGTTATTCATTGTTAATCTGTTAGTCTGTTTTGAAACTCTGTTTTATTTTTGTTCCCAGCTTTTGTCCTCTTTCTCTTTAAAAAAATATTAAAAATTACACTGTACTAACATGTGTAATGAAATACTGTTAGTTGTGCTGTAGACAGAATAGAATTAGTACCAAATAAATATTAAGGTTATATAGCAAGTCTCATATATCTATATTATTTAATCAATTATTATTTAAAATTAAAGTCCTTACTAAAATTTAACCAATATCATCAAGTCATTTAAATTCTATACTAAAAACAGGACCATACTTACAAACGAGTGTTAAACTAATAACAAAGGACACTTAGTCATCTACTGAACCATTTTGGGGAAATTTCAATAATATTTCTTGTGTTTTCTGATTAAAAGTAACTTCTGTTGACATCTTCAAATGTGTTCCTTGGTTCATGGAGACACCTCAATATTTGGTAAGGTAAATACTTTAGAGCCAGTTAAAGAATTTCATTTTTAAAGTTACAGAACTACTTGAAACTTACCCCAGAACCCTTAACGAGACAGCTGTAAAACAATCTTGAAACATACTTAAAAAATCCAATAAAATAGAGAGACAAATTTCATTCATCTTTACAGCGTTAATTTATTGTTTTTGAGACTTCTTAAAGCTCCCTTTAAATTAAAAATTTTAAAAGAAGTTTTTTGCTTTATAATACATAAAATTATTTCTCAATTTTCAATTTTTAATGAAATTAGCACTTACAGCAAGCGAGGTGTCATCATTAAAAAGAGGAAAAGAAAATAAAAATTAAAACTATCCGTAATTTCTTTGCAAGAAATAGCAGATGGTGCTAGTGGACAGATTTCCTTTTGTTCAGTTGCTCTTTCGTTCTACTGTGTCTTCCTCTCTCGCTCAGAATTCCTCTGCAGTTACCAATTATACTATCCTGTTACTGTCTTTGTGTGAATCATTTGGCTAGAATATCACTATTACAAAGTTCTAAAAGTTAAATATAAATATATTCTTCATCTATATTATAGTATTTTATATAATTAATAATATGAAGTTAATGTGTTCATGTTTGATTTTATATTTTCAACACATATTACCACAGGTAAACAGGTAAACATACTTCTTTTATTGGAAGCTTATTTTTTCACTCAATTTACATAGCCTCTTCACTGGGGATTCCAGAGTTGGAAACCTTAGTCTGTTGTGCTGGTGGTGATGTGAACTCATGTGACCTCCCGGAATATCACCAGGGCCCCACTCAGACTGAGGGGAAAGCAGTGAATCACGATGTCTGTTCAAAGATATCTAATAAGTGAGTGTTTTTGTGATTATGAAATCCATCCATTTTAAACCTCTTAAGTGTCATTTATACTTGAAAAATAGCAGACACGATTCCGGAGGGAATGAGTGGTAACAGTGCTTTTTATATTAAAGGGATATTTCCTGCAAAATGCGATTTACATGATTTAAAAGTTCTCCTTCAGTTACATTTCAGCTCTGATTTCGAATCATCACTTGCACTGTTTTCTGATTTAACAGCCACTGAGATAGTATGCTGTGATCAAACACCAACATGCTTGTACAAATTAGCTGTTTAGTAAAAACATTATCTCCAGGGGAAAATGAAAGAGCAGAAAAGGGACATTTCTAAGATTTTTGTTGTTGCAGATTGAGTTTTTTCAAACTTCAGCTATTAAATGACAGGCTCAGAAAGCAAAATGTACATATTTCAAAGCTTCTTTCAAAAGGAGAGGTCCATTTCTCTGAGGGTTACCTGAATGAGAAATGAATTGTAAAGGCTAAGGGACCAATAAATGGATTTAAGGGTGCAATTTATTTGGACTTTGTACTTTTTTCATTTGAATTCTGTTTTGATTACCACTTTCCAGAAGCTTTCAAATGTTTACAACTTATCATAAGGGTCCTCTTTTATACAGCACAGTACGTCCTTCCTGAGGGCACAGCCCAGCATGACTCCAGCATTTATAAAGAAGGGACGAATCCTAATAGCCTAGTTTTTCAACTACAAGCGGAATAAAGGCTAATTGCAGCCAAACACCTCAGTTTAGCAAAACCAGAATCTCCTGGCCAGTCCGACAAATCCATTAGGAGTTTATTGGGTCCTAAAAAGAGGTATGTGATTCCCTAGGATCCAATCCTTGTCAATCAGGTACGGTAAATTGGATTCTTGAATAGGGAAATCCCTTAGGGAGAGTAGATGTTATCTAGATCAGATGCAGCGATTTTTTCAACTCTGTGCTCACTAGGTTCTGTTCTCTCTTTAGTGAACCAATAAAACCATAATAAGTATTGATTAACCCATTACTGAGCATTATCCACTGGCTTCTGCC
This sequence comes from Dinomys branickii, assembly GCA_004027595.1. NCBI lineage: Eukaryota > Metazoa > Chordata > Mammalia > Rodentia > Dinomyidae > Dinomys > Dinomys branickii. The sequence continues at coordinate 75,302 of PVLD010004031.1, forward strand.
CGGCTGTATTTAAACACTACATGGCACTTTCACAGCGCCACTGTACACACTTGCTTCGCCTTGGCCCCCTTGCCAAGAGAGTGCCAGGTGTGTTTTCTTTTAGGTTAAACCAAATATTGCAGTTCTTCTGTGTTTGTTGGCTCCAAGGGCATTCTCCTGGCTTGCTGAGGAAAGAAAATTATGTTGTTATGTCTGGTACAATTGACTATGTGTATAATTCAAACGCTTTGTATGTTTTCAAATCTTAGCTATTCTTTCCACAGGAGTAAATAACAGAAACCTAATCACAAAAAAAAAGACTGCATTTTGGTATTGAGGGGAAAAAGACTATCTTTTAAGTTAGTATCACGTGAGTATCTTTTATGTAATATTCTAATCTTTTATGATGTCAGTATAGGGAGTTTTCATTAGCACTTAGCTGATTTCATTAACTGCTGAAAAGGTAATATTCAGGAGACAGTGCAGCTATAATTCATCTGATACTGTGAGGTTTCAGTGGACATGTTTAAGATTCCCCTGTAAATTGACTGCTCTTGAGTGAAGGTGAAATATCTGGAAGGACTGATATAGAATGTTGTTGGAATTTCCCTCTAAATACAAGCTTCTTCATGGGTCTCTGGCTTTCTTTCTGTATACGAGTTCATACTCGGAAATGCAAAGATCAGCCAGACAAATTAAGTTTGATTAGAGGGGACAAGGTCATGTACTGAATGGAGATAGGTCGGTCTCAGCCAGGAGAGAGAAAAAAGAAATTTACACTCACATGAATTGTTATGCTTTTAGAAAGTATATTTTTTTCTTATTTATTCTGACCACATACACAGATTTTAGGAGAAAAAAGTGCTTTGAGAAATTGGTGTATATTTATATTATTTTAGAGTTTATACTTTTCAAGCCTATATTGCCTTTTGTGTTCATTGCAGAATAGTCATTTGATCAAGTGATTTTCAATACATTGTCAAAATAAATTACACTCACTTCATTTGATGTACAGGAAGTGTAGCCAAAGCAGGGACAAGTATTAATTTAGGAGTCGGCAGAAACTGACACTCCATCTTTGACCCTGAGGCTGTATTACTCAAGATACCTAGTGATGGAAGGAAGTCTGTCTCCATAGCAATTACCTAAATCTTTTATCAGTCGTTTCTGGAAAGAAAATTAGAGCAATTGTGTCAGGATGGTCGTCTGGGCAGAAATTGCACACTCATTCAGACCGCTTATGTCTCTGACTTTGTCCTTGCTTGATGGTTCCTTTTGTTTACTACTCTGCATTTGAAAGCCTGATTGGGCGTGAGCAGATGTTGCAAACTGTAGCCCCAGAAGGTTCGTCCTTCGTTTTCTTCCCATTCTTGCCCTCTCCTGCTCTCCCTCCCACTTCCCATCTCTTCTCCTCCCTGCTCTGCAGCAAAACGGCTAAATTATACTATTTCAGTCTGTTATGCAAATGTCTCAATTACTCCTACAAGATTTACAATGAAAAGAAATTCAATTAGAAATAGTTAAACAAATTCCTTTCTCCTCACCAGAATCTATTTATTATTAAACTAGTATTTCACAACAGTCAGGTGATATCAAACTTGTGGAAAAAACAGAAGAATGTATCCCTTCCATATTTTAGGGCACATGACCATTGATCTATTAGATAACTGATGTCACAAGAACGTATTTGTCAGTGTGGAGAGCTATTGCCTAAATATCATTTTATTGACCTATAACTTCCTAAAATTATAAATAAAAATGAATTGCCAAATAGGAATTCCAGTTGCCTTGTGGGAGAGACTTCAAAAATCCCTGCAAACATTTGGGTTTTTGCATCAGTGGATTTTGAGATAAAAATAAAAAGCTTAACTCTTGATCAATAGGAGTTGTAGTTTTCATTGAATGGAATGATCAACACAGTCTAAGCTTTTCCCTCAAGTTCCTTGTTCAGGAAAATTTACAATTAATGGCTTTCTTCAACAGCAAAGATATCCCCTTCTTCATGGCTCAGCTAGGGACCTGCCAGACTAATCTATTCCCAGTGGGCTGGCCATGGTCCTTTACTCTATCCGTCTTAGCATATTGATTTCCGAGCTGTCTTATTGGTTCCTAACATAATTACAGTAGGAGTGGGTCTCTTAGTACAGCTAATACATTTACACCACGGCATCCAGGGGAGCTGATTATTACAGCATCTGTTAGTGCCACTATAGTTAAGGGTCAGCTTGTATTTCCATTATAAAACCAATTTTTCAGGGAGTGTATACCTTAGCAGTCTTTTTAAAGAAAAAAAAATCCAGGCTCTATTTCATCCAAAATCTACATATGTCTGCCCTTTAAATTCAATAAAACTAAAGTCTCCAGCCTTCCTATACTTTTGACATTTTCAGGAAAACAAATGGATTCTTTGACTTAGCAATTAATTTGGCACATATTTCAATTCTGGTATCAATAGATGTGATTTTTGTCTATCAAAATACTGTCTTAACCACATATATTGGTACCTTTCCACCTACACAAAGTTTTGTACTCCCAGCTCCCAAACATTAACAAAATATGTTTATCTACCTAACAGACATTTGGCAGAAACAGTATTTCTTCAAATAGAAAATTTACCATCAAGATGACCTTTTAATGAGATATTTGTAGTAGGGAACTTCTTCTAAATATGATAGCACAATATATAAATAAAGAAATCTAGCTATGTCAGAAAACTTTGCTTACTTAGCAACATTTAAAGTACATAGAAGATTTTAAGCAATTGATGAAAATTTGATTTGTGTTTTATATGTTTGAAAAACACTAAGTGTCTTGTTCCAAAACTAGCATGATTAATTGAGAACTGGGTGACCAGGACAGGCATGCCTCACTCAGTTCACAGATAAACTTTTTTTTTTTTTTTTTGGACTTTTTGAGACAGGGTCTCTCTATGCAGTTCAGGCTGGCCTTGAGCTCACTTTGTAGCCCAGGCTGGTCTCCAACTTGCAAGGATCCTCCTGAGTTCTGGGATTTCAGGCATGTGCCACCACATCTGACTTTTTTTGTTTTTTGGACTACACTTCAATATTAAGGAATAATGACCAATCCTTGGACATTTCATTGAAGTGTTGCTTCCTAGACTTTTAGGATTCAAGATAAATTCCAGAGCATGGAAACTTCTCAGTTTGATTATATGTGTTTTCTGTGACTTTTGTTAGAAGAAATGGAAGTTGATGTTAATGCTTATATTATTTTTTAAAATTTATTTTAAAAATAAAAGAAGGAAAATATATTAACAAGTAGACATCCATTTACAAAATGCATAAAAACAATAGAAACAATACAGAGTTATAGACAAAGTGGTAAGAAATTAACAATGGTTGGTGTATTATGTATTGATATCTTCGAAGTGGTTTCTCAGGAAAATAAATAGAGACATGCAAAGACTCAAAGGAAACTTGTCTAGTGAAAAATGCCTGGTCTTTAACATTTTTCTACTAATTAATAGTATGCATAACATTGCATGTGTATTTTAATTTATATGTAATTATTTTGTAATACATACATATATAAAAATATTTGTGGGAAGATGATCATTTTGACAATATAAAATGTACTTCTGTATTTTATAATCTGAACATTAATTTCTAAATACAACTATATATACTGTGCCATTATAAACAGAAAACAATAAATAACTTCCGTTACTTGAAGCATGATAAATTTGATTATCAGCTATTGTGTTGCTGTTATCATAGTGGACTTGTATTTCTGGAATGTGGTTTCTCTTTTCATCTTTCTTATGGGAAACATTGTACTAAACACAGAGTAGAGAACGGTTCCAAAATATCAAGCAATCAATAGTTAATAATTTTTAATAATCATTAGTACATAAGCTCCATTCAACAAAATCTTCGAGTTTAGAAAAAAATGTTATAAACGTCCCGGTGCAGGTGAGAGAAGCCCGCTGAGGAACCCAGACCCCGAGGACAGAGGGACACGGCCGGCAGGGCGAGCGAGGGGCCTTCGCGGGAGACGTACAACACTGGAGCTGCGCTTTCAAGGGTGATAGAAGGTTCAGTCCCGTGCTCAGTAATTTCAAGTTATCATGATGGATAGAATAATTGATTTTTCTCTGCATTTTTTGCCTGTTTCATAGTCTTACCTGCCTAAGCGGCTACTTTTAGTTTAATTTCCTACAGCAACACCTATGTTTTCCTCGTGCCCAGGAGGATCATTGAGAGTTTGAGACCAGCCTGGGCTACAATGTGAGCTCAAGGCCAGCCCAAACTGCACAGTGAGACCCCGTCTCAAAAAGACCAAAAAAACCCAAAAAAACATAATAAACTCAGAAATCAAGAAATGTCCATTAAGACTATATAAGCAGCAAAATTAATTAAGGTGAGGTTGTCCTTTTTTTTTTTTTCTGAATCAGGCTATCCTATGTCCTTCAGTTTGATACCTTCTTGCTTAACTCTCTGAGCCCTGGGATTACAGGCATGCATCCCACACCCACCCAAGGTCCCATTTGAACGGTTCTGTAATGTGGAAAGTGCAAGTTCTCTATCTCAACTACTCTACAGTATGTATTTTAGGTGTTCTGGATGTTCGTTCTCTTCATCATCCCCATGTTCCAATTGTGGAAAGTTGTTAAGTAGTTTAAGTTCACAGTAGGTAAGTCAGACACCTAAATTATGAGTTTTATTTTTGGATTATCTAAGGGGAGCAGAGGAACATTTGTGACTGTAAGAGCAGGAAATAAACTTCTGTTCTGCTTATTTGGAGGAAGGTGGTGTCTAACTTTTGCTGTAGCACAAAATCTAAAATCAGTACAAATATTGTATGTACCTATGGGTGTACATGGAACTGTATGTAAAAACTAATTATTGACTCTACTTTCACAGAGTTATGTGTATTACATTTCAACCTGTAGAATTTTCTACAGTTAAACTCTTATTCTAACATGTATTTTTCAACACTTTCTTCTATTTTGCTTTGTTTTTCTTTGATATGTTTTCTTTAGAGAAATCCTGCAAATGTTGATAAATTCATTGACTGTGGAAAGGGATGTTACTGATTAGTTTTTAAATGATTTAACAGACTCAGTTCAAACAATCAATAGCTTCCAACAAGACTTTTTCAAATTTCTGACAAAATGGGCTAATGGTTTTATATCTGTAGAGATTCAGCACAATCAATGAAATATTGTTCTTCTGTGTTATAGATTACTGTCTTTAGGTAAAAGAAAATATGCAGACTCATATAATTTCAATATCAAAGAAGTTAACTCCCCACCAACAAGTGAATCTAAAGTTTATTACTGCCAATGAATTAGTACAAACTTTAAAGGCTTAACACTTCTTTCAGCTTTCTTGAATCATTTAGATTTTTCCAGATTTCATAAGACATTATAGTTAGATTATAGATATATAGTTAGTTTTTTAGATTTCATAGTGAGATTTTTAATAGTAAAAATAAGCAATAAATGAACATTCAACATTTTTAGCCCTTTCATGGGTTCTGTATGAAGCATGGGATTGCAGTGGCACTAACACTTTGCGAATAGTGAGAGCAGCTTCACCAAAGTTTTCAAATCTTCAAAAAGAATCTTTGCTGGGTCGTCAGAGGTGAGCGCGACGATTCTCAGTCACAGCGAGATGGTGGGGCGCTGCAGTTCATCGTCATGACATGGGCTTTTCTTGGTAAAGATGTGTTTCCATCAGCTGTCATCACAATGAAGAATTACCAGCTATTTATTTCTGTGTTCCTAATTGTTGTCAGAATGTGACCTAAAACTTGGACAGGGAATTTTTCAAAGTCAGGCTTGCACAAGGCACGTGCATTTATCAAGGCGTCTCCCACATTCACCTATGCAGCGGCACTCACGAAGGTCTGTTTTTATTTAATTCTCAAGATTTTGTTGTTAATGGGAAAACCGTCTCATAAATTAGGGAAGTGCTCCATTACAAGCCTGACAGAGATTGATTTTAGTTCTGCTGTTGGTCACTACCAGCAAGTGAAGGCCACGAAAACCACAACTCCAGTTGATGGAGGAGTCACGGCAGAAGTGGTCACGGAGCAAACATTCCCTAGGGAGCCAGAGTACGGGACGCAGTACCTTGTGTGCTCTCTGTGCTGGCAGCAATGGTTCGTCTATCTCTCACTGGCCTTTGTGACCTCTATTGTGGGGCAGAACAGCTTATCTAATTGACTTGCCTAAAGATTTTTTTAAAGAAAGTAAACAGCAAATGAAGGCTTTAACCACCAAGTACAAAACAAGAAAATAGCTTTTAAAAGACTTGAGTTTTTCAGTGTCACATTGGACAGTCACAAGAAATGCTCTGTAACTAAAGGACAATAGGCACAGGAGTGTGAGTTTAAAATAAACCTAACTTGAGCAGCTCAATGTCATGAATTCTTTACTGAGATTCATTAAAAGTAAGATTCCATCCACTAGCATTGTATAGGAGGTCAAAAATAAAAATGTATGAGAAAGAAATGCTGAAATTCTAATTGTGTGAAGTAGAAGTTATGTTAGTTTTGAAAAATTTAGTTTTGGGCTTGGGAGAGGCAATCTAGTTAAATAAATTTTTTTTTAATTCTAAAAATAACTACAACTTATTACAGGATTTAGTTAATGTGCTTGGAAAAGTCAAGGTATATTTTTTGCCTAAAATGGTAGATGGGGGCTATTTGGGTTCACAAACTTTATTTATTTATTTATTTTTGTCTTTTTGAGACCAGGTTTCACTGCAGTTCAGACTGGATTTGAATTCACTTTGTAGCCCGGGCTGGCCTCAAACTTGCAGCAATCCTCCTGCCTCAGCCTCCCAAGTGCTGGTATTACAGATGTGAGCCACCACTCCTGGCTACAAAGTACATTTACAAATGAAAATAAAACAGCAAAACATGATTTGAGAAAAATTATGTTTGATTTAATTCACGGAAAGATGAATGCTTACTATCCTAGCATAGTGCATGTGGTGGATTCACTAATGTACAATTTGTAACAGCCAACTGAATTGAATCGGCGTGGTTCTGGGTGTAGAAGGCCCACCTGTTGCCAACAGTATACAAAGGAGGACTGGAGGGGAAGACAGCATACTGTTGGTTGTCCCGGAGAAGCTGGTTACATGCTGCTTTTCCTGTTATGAGCTCAGCGGTTCTCGTAGGAGGGGCTCGCATCCTCACTGTCACTAAGGATGGCTGCGGTTCTCTTGAAGGGAGCCCAGGTCTTACCTCGAGCCTTGCTTCCTGGCCTCAGCGGAGATATCTCAGCGCACATTTTCCAGCTTCCCCCACTGGCCTTTGGGCCTTCAGTGCAGAGCTTTGCTACAGAGTTTTATGAGAGTCGCCTTGGGGTCCGGGCTCTCAGTTGGATTGTCTGGGTCATTCACATGTGCACAGATGTCTTGACTTTGGAATGGATATTATAAAACAATCCTACTAATTTTGTGTCCTGTGTTAAATTGATCTCTTGCAAACCCTGACTACTGTTGTTGGCATAACAGTCTTTTTCCTTTAAAATCTATATAATCTTTTGATGACTGTAAAACGAACTTCATTTCTGGTTTTGGTGGTGAATTTTTGTTCCTTTAACTATACAATTCTTTTAATCAGAGTAAAAGTTAAAAGATGAAGGAATTAGAAACTGTGAAGTCACATGGTGAAGCAAGGGGTCTTGATTATGAGTTTATTCACGGTTTTCTGTGGAGGATCCATACAATGTGCCTTCCATCTGAGCTTCTGCTTTTGAAGATAAACAGGAACACTTTAAAATTTTGTATATATATAATGTTAGGATTCTGATATCCACTTAGCTATCATTATAGAGCTTGAATGTTAAGGCAGACCTATAATTAAAGAAATATTATATACAGATAATTATTTTATATATCTTCTTTAACCATATCTTACTAAGTTAAACAAGTATTTATACTAAATTTTATGCAAAATCTGATGTAAAAGAATAAATGTGTCAAGTTACCTTCAAAAATTATGTTTGATTTATATCTGTAATAATACAAAAACACCATCAGATATTTCAGATATGTCAAAAAGGAAGAAGGAAAAGAGAAAAGGAAGAAAAGAGGAAAGGAAAGGCCTGCTATTTTATATTTTGAATGCTAATTACTTCATGTGGTGTAAATACCTTTTTTTGTCCAAAGCCCAGTGTTTTCAAGTTGTGACATAGTATTCTGCTACAAAAAAGATGAAGACAGGATGTGAAAAATTTATAAATGCAACTTTCTTGTAATTAAATCTAAATTGAAAATTTAAAAAAAGGCTTTTAGCCACGCTCAATATATTCTTCATAGTTTCGGGAGTTTTGTTTGTAAAATATATTGCTAGCATATCTGTTTACAGTGGAGACAATGAAACTTAACAAGTTTCCCTGAAAGTGAAATCCACAGTTCAGACTTTTTATAAGAGAGGAATACAATTTCTTTTCTTAGAACCAAATACAAAACAAAAGTGCTTTCAAGAGGAGTAAATCTGTAATGCCCTAAAAGTTGAAGTTCCTTTCTTTGTAAAAGTCACATCCCAGGGCTTAGGTTTGTTTTTCTGCTTTGTATTGTTTGCAAAGCCACCTAACCAAGCAGAGAAGATACATCCTCTTCAATGGTGTTGTACAAACAGGCCTCATGAAATAGCACACTTGCTAGAAGGCCAGGATGAATATCACTATAGTTATTAAATTACTGTTCTTTAAAAAACGTTAGACAAATAACAGGAAATCACGCTGTGCAGCAGGATAATACAATAAGACCTCAATTATAAGACTCATGAACAGTAAGTGAGCCTCTAAATGGTGAAGTTGGAAGTGGCCTTTTATTCTGACTTAATATTTTCATGATCTTTAAACTTAAATTAGTTTCTCAGTGGGAAAAGTAGTGTTTTTCTTTATGATAAATATATAATGTTTTGTAAACCTATAGAACAATAGCGTTTAAAGAACTGTACTTTGCAGTTTAATTTAATAGTTTAATTTTACTTATGGGTAATTTTATTTTCTAGTGACTGAATGCTTGAACAACCTTACTAATTACAGAGGACCTGTGCTCTATGCCCTTCCCTGCCTAAGTTTTCTTTGTTAGAAAGAAAACATGTGCGAAGGGCAGCTGAAAACGTCAGTGCTGCATGGGCATTGTATGGGCTGGTGAGATCATTGGTGAGATCATGCTACTTCAAAAGCATGAATAAAGAGCATGAAGAAATTACTAAAATGTTGGAAACTGTTAGTCTTCTGCTACCATAAAGACTTTACAAACCCCATGTGTTTAATTCAGCAGTGGATTTTTCTGAGGTTGCCATTTACTTATATCACTCAGCACCAAAAACGTTCAACAATCATCTAAAATATCATTATATCTGTAAAGACATTTCTACCCTCATCAAAAGAGCAAGGTTCTGTGTCTGTGTGTCTGAGCCTCCTCCACATTCTGTATTGGTCAGATTTCGTGTTGCTGTTCAAAACCCTCGACAGCCAAGCCTGAAATGGGGGACAGTTATTTGGCTCCTGGTTTCAGGGGGTCCAGTCTACTGCTAGGTGGTTTCAGGGCAGAAATCACAGCAGAAGGGCATGGTGCAGCAAAGCGACTTACAGGTTGGCTCCCAGGACGCAGAGCAGGGAACAGAGCTAGAAAGGCCGGGCTAGGTCCAGACATAGACCTTCAAGTTGCACCTCTGCGACCTACCCAGAGGCACAGAGAAATGGGCTCTACTAATTCCCTAGCTGGGTTCCAAGCCAACAAAGGTCATAGTGAGCGAACCATTGGAGTTCTGGGAAAGGTTGCGTAGAAGTAATAATAATTATCATTCTCAGTTACTGACTTTGTGCCGGCCATGTATGTGTTATTTCATTTAAATCAATACTCCTACAGTGGTAAATGGTCATATTGGATCTTCGTCTCTCTAATTGCAAAGCTCACTTCTTTCATCATTGTGTTGTATTTACTACTCACTTATATATTTCATGGGTGTGAAAACCAATAGCGCAGTGTAATGGTAGTCTGGATCATAAATTCCATTCACGTGAGAGATGCCCTTTGGTTTGTATTTTCCATAGACAATAAAATAAAACAAGCCTTTACACATCAGTTTTCTCTGCACGTAGGATAACAAACTTCTGGAAGTATCCTGAACTCTGTATGCCAGATTAGGATATTAAAAGGTATATTACATGGTACATTTTTGCAAGAATAGATACACTTTCACTGATTTGAACATAGTATCACATGTGTATACATGAATGAAAAGTTGTTTTCTCATCATTTTCCATATGCCCTAGGGTAACAGTTATTAATTACAAAAGTATTTTGAATTATTAGCCCCTGTGCTCACCCCTATACTCACAGACCCTTTTATTACTGGCTCACATGTGCAGTACACGTTTATACCCATGGTGTGGAGTCGCAGCATTCACGTCACACCGCTTCACTGCTCTTTCATCCTCCCTGTCCCATCCCTTGATCCTCTTCCCATTCAGGGAAGACCCCGCTCTCTGCTTCCTATTATCTACCTTTTATTTTACTCTTTACTTACAATTTGGGTTTCTCATATAAGACAAACCAGACAGCATTTAAACTTAGGTGTCTAAACCTGGGTGTCTGATTTATGTCATTTAACATCATAGTCTGAGGAACACCCATTTTCCTACAGGTTTGCCTTTGTTTCTTTACACAGTATGTTCCGTTGCTTATAATACTGCGTGTTCTTCATTCATTCATCTGTTGCTAGACATACAGGTTGCAGCACAGGTATACATTAACTGTGATAACAATTTTGTCTCTTCTGAAATGGTCGTAAGAGACCTCACTTTTCTGCTTGTTGCCTCACATCTCAGTCATCACTGTAAGAAGCGCATCCCCCAGTTACCCTGCTGACTGATCCTAGGAGGATGCAGAGCACAGCTACCCAGGTAGACATGATCTTCGCAGCTGAGACCTACCGCTGGCCAAAACACAGCCACTGGTTTGCCAGCTGAGTTGGAAGATACTTTGCTATGCAACAATATTTGTAACTAACTCATCATGAGTAAAGTATCATACTAATATAATTCTTCAGAAGATACTAGTTCCAGTGAGCAAACTAAAAATAGTGCTGTATTGGCCAGGAGAAACTTTGCACCAAGGTGTTTTGCTATATAATATTGCCAAAGTTTATTTGGATAAGAAAAACAAGGTCATGAAGATCATGACAATTAGAAACATGCTTTTGGTGAGATTTAATTCTCATCTTTTATCATAATAATCAAGGGTTGGATCAGAACTGGTCAGTCTTCTGGCAGAATGGCATACATAATAGGAAACACAGGTTCTAATAGATCAATTTGCTAACATAGAACATGCATTCATTAATAAGGACAAAGTTAGACTAAAAAAAAAATGAAATGAATAGAAAATGATAAGACTATTACTGTTTTGATTATATAAATTTGTATAGCAATTCCATACAAGAAAAACTGAAGCAGTAATTTAATTTTTATGTGTATGAAATTTCATTACGTTTAAAATGTAATTTTTACCTAAGGTGTCTAAACATTCTACACAATCTTCCCCGAAAAGGTCCCACCCGTTTATTCAAATAACATGGACAGAATAAATTGAATGCAGTGCTAATATTTATACAGAAAAACGAAGGACCAAGTACAGTTGGACACTATTTTAGAAGATAAGAATGAAGCGCGTATAGTATCTGACTTAAAGAAATACTACAAATTATAAAGTTACAATATTGGTGCAAAGAGAGATAGACAAAGAAATCCACACGGGCAATGTAATAAACACAAGCACTTCACAACGGAGACAACAGCTGAAGAGTGGTAGAACCATCCATCTTCTGTAAGTGGTGTCGTTTACCATGGATAGCTATCTGAGAAAACCACACGAACTCGACCCACGTGTCGTGCCATGACGGATAAAAAGCAAAACACTAAGTTTCCTAGTGAAGACATAAAGGCAATAAGCTGGGAAAAAGTATGGTCAACAGGACAGAAAAACCTTAAGGTGAATTTTGGTAAAATTAACAATTTATTTTTATGAAAACACCAATAAGAGTTGGAAAAGACAAGTCATGCAACAGGAGAATATATGTGCAACTCATACGTTGAACAGGGCACATGGTCAGAATTTATGTTAAACTCTAAGAACACAATAATAAAAAACAAAAAGCAAAAAAGCTAGTCAGAAGCCTCAAAGGCATATCTCAGAAAGAATGATATTTTCAAAAGAAATGCAAACGAAAAGTACAATGAAATTGAGCACACAACTGCCAGACTGATTAAAATGAAAAAGTTCCAAAATGCAATTGCATGAGTTTTAAAGCAATTCTCCTGCACTACTGAAGGGGTATAAATTATCTCTATTATTGAAAACTGTCATTCCTCCAGTAGAGGTAAGGGTATATCCACATTATGATTTAATGATTTCTTTATTGTTACTGAGGACTGGAATAAATGTAATAAAAAATTCTTCATCAATAATGAGGAAAGCTATGGCCTCAAATTGGGGATTATATTCATACAATGGAACACAGAAGAGCTCATTAGAGCAGGATGGATGAATTCTGTGGTTAATATTTGGGACAATAAAGCTAGACACCAAAAAGTGTGTTTTGCATGATCCACCTCACTTTTACGAGGTTACAGAGTGATAAGCACAAAGTACCGTAATGGGCATCAGTGTGGTTTTTGCTGCCTTGGGATAGAAGGTGTTGACTTGGATGAGACAGAGAAGTCTTCTATGGGGACATTTCCTGTATCTTGAATTGGGTGGTTGATGTGTAACATTAATATTCACTGAACCTGTCTCCTACACACTGCTCTTTTTGCCACGTTTACTGTCATTACTGTCTCACTGGATCCCATTACTGGATGCAACCAAATATACCTCTCACCACTTCCCTGAGCATGTGTGTACTGAGCAGCTTGGTCAGTATTAACCCTGTTGCCAACTTCAATGGATATTTCAATATTCAGATACCCATTATCTTTGCTGTCTTCCAAGCTGTTTATCACCCTTCCCTCTCTTCTCGTTCCTTTTGGATCCCACCAACACAGCTTCTATTTTCACTTGCCCTTAGGTGTTTATTCAAGGACTTGGTCATGTCTTCTCGTAACACATAGGTTGCCCTGTATGCAATATCTTTAAATTTCTATCTCTGCACAGATGCACTACAATAAGACATTTGTTCTGAATAGAACAATTGGAAGCCAAAAATGGTATACATGCCTATAATCCAAACACTCTGGAATGTGAGACAGGAAGATGACAATTTCAAGCCCAGTCTGAACATCTTAGCAAAAGTAAAATAATGAAAAAGGGCCAATAATGAGGCCAGTGTGAAGGCCCTGTTTCAGACCCTGTATGCACACCCCCCAAAATAATTAGAAAGACAACTCCTGTAATTGATCTGGTCCAGTTGTGTCCCAAAGAAGGTGGTCCTGAAAAATGGTTGAAAAGCCATATTTTGGCCTTACTTTTCCCCATATCTCTTGGCTAGGTGCTTTTGAATAGTAGCTTACCTGGATGATTCTTTCTTGTGATGCTTTGCCTGGAATAAGCTCAGCAAAATGCACCACAATTATATGCTTTTCAGTTCCATTGTGAATCTTTATGAAGCACTCCAGGTCACAGGCAGCCTGGCATATAGACAAATGCTCTCCTATAGATCTCATGTTTTCTGTGCAAGCAGCAGACATGCTAGTGCAGGCGTTTGCTTCTTGGACTCCAGTCTGGTCAGTAACCTGTAAGAGACAGATGTGTCTTTTCCATCTTGCAAGCTCAGCAACATCTACACAATGTGGCATATAAATATAATAAGTTTTTTAGTAAATGAATTAATAAATCTAGCAATAAATGAAGGCAAAAGCATTGAAAGATAAACTTGAGAAAATATAAATGTCTAGAAGTTTGGAAAGTTAAAAGATAACTTCATCCACAGGATAAAATACTGGCTTAAATTAAACTAGAGTCACCAGAAACTCACGTTAATGAAACACATGGTAGTAAGTTATATATTCTCTATCAATGCCCAATACTTACACATGAAATAATTAGCTACAACTGTCAGATTTTGATTTGTGAATTCTCTAATTTAAGCTTTTTAACAAACCTGTTGGGAATACAAAGCTGGGCACCATCTTCTACCCATAGATACAAGGGCCACAATACTTCAAGTGAAGTTCACTGAATCATTCCCTGGTAGCCCTACCTAAGATTCTAGCACTGCATTCTAGACATGAGGGTAAATGATGGCATAGAAACTGAGATTTGGCAGATGGTTTGCAAAATTTTAAATGTCTTACCTGTCTGTAGTTATTGCTATGAATAAAATTCCACTTATTCACTATGAGAACATCAAATAAGTAGCATCAATAAATTTTGAGTGAGTATTTTTGTAAGACCTGGTGTTGGACACTGTGAGTGATACACAATAGTGAGTCATCATCTTTACTTCGAAGGCCTTCCTTGTAGAGAAGGGAGTGTATACAACTAGAAGAAAGTAGAGACAGAAATTACTTGAATGGCTTTTTATAACATCTGCTACCAAGAGCGGAACTTTGATGATCACCTCTGCACCAGTAGAAGAAACGAATGCAAATGAACATTTAGCTATTATTTCTGGTGTAGTTCTATTGATTTGCTGCTTTCCATGTTCAAACTCTCGGTAAAACAAGCTCTGAAAAAGTAGCAGTGAAGTCTCTCTATTAACAAGGGTTCTCATTTAACAACACCCTTTTCTTTCCTTTTTTAAAACTTTTGTTTGTTTACAATATTGATCAAAGACACTGGGCCTATGAATCTACTGCATGTCGCACTTGCAGGTTCACCTGGCTCATGACCCCTCGGGAGGAATTCAGTGCTCAGTGCACTGCTGTGACTCTTCACTGAGATCGGCTCTTCCCTTTCTACTTGATCTGGGACATGTGCGTGACATCTTTTCGGTGGGGGATGATTCTGTCTCGCTCTGCCTCCCTCTTGTGCTACTTCCACCTTCGCTTCTCCTTCGTGGTGTCAGGGTTCTTAGTATCCTTGAGAAGATGAGCTGCCGCAACTTTCCCTCTCTAAAAGTCCTGCATTTTCATTGTCCTTAGACAGAGCTGTAGGGGGACGCAGATATGAAAGCTGAGAATTTAGAGGGTTTTGAAAACTCTTCTGTCGTTATCTCAGGGAAGCGTCCCATCTGTCTGCTCTTTAAACATCAATCTTTCCCCTCTCAGCAAAAGCTCAATTTACCAAAAATAATGTTTTCTTCAAAAAGAAAAGGAAAGCAGTGAGGAAAAAGCTGAGAGGCGGGCATATTTTTTTCAACTTACACATAGGATATAGAGTTTTGTGAAAGTTTGCTCAAGAGATTCAAGAGTCATTTTTACTAAAAATATTTTCTGTGGTTTGTCATTTAAATATATGTAATTATATTTTTAGTTTGCTAATAGATTTGTTTTCTATATAGGACAATAATTATAGTCACTTTATTCATAATTGAGTTGTTCCCATTTTTCTTATATAGGGATAATTTGAAATTTAGAACAGAAATAAAATATTTCTGACTGAAACAAATATAGAAATGGTTCTTACTTAAATAATTACTTAATAATTTTGTACCTTCTATCTGACCTCTACTCCACCTTCTGGCAAGGAAGTACTTGGATGAGAGCAGAAGGTGTCACTTCGTTTGAAAACGTAGCCATGAAAATAGTGAAATAACTCATTTTGGCAAAAGCAGGGACATGGCAAAGAATGATGAAAATCTGGGGCTGTATTTTTGTCCCCCCTACAACTGATAATGGAATTTAATTGTCACTGGAACAGTCCTAAGACGTGGCGCTTCTCTGAGATGACTGCCCTGTGGGGGCTCCACCCTCCATAGGTGGGATCGGCGCCATTATAACAAAGCTCAACATGGCGCTCCCCCGCTCACGCTCAGTCTTCTGCTTTCTGCCATCACACGACACAGCAAAAAGGTCCGCACCACACGCTCCTCCTGCCCAGCCCCCAGGCCCGGACCTCTCAAATTCAGAAATGCAAGAAAGTACATTTCTGTTCGTTATAAATCACATATTCTGTTAGAGCTTCACAAAGGGCACAAGACATGCGTCAAAGTTAATTAATTATAAAGTTGAAGTTCAAAGTAGCTTTTGGGGAGTTGAGAAGTTTGCTCTCCAGACATGATGGCAAGGAAAGAATGGAAAAGGTGGCTGCCATGTACGAAGCGTGATCAGAATATTCACTGAATGTTTAAACTATAAAAATGCATTGCAATTAAGGCTCCATGGCCATTAGTCCCCTCAAGATCCCCTCCCGCTTTTTGAACACGCCCATCGTTCTTACTGTTTTGTAAGCAGTTCTGGAAGTCGCTTTTGCGAGCGGTCAGCAGTGGTACAGTCAGGGTCTCATGGTTTCTGACAGAAAGGTGAGTGAATGATGACTTCTAATTCAAGGGTCCAAACAATACCTACTGCAACAGTGTTTTCCAGAAGCTCATCAGACTCTGAACACCATTACTCGAACGGTTTTTGACCAGCTTCCTTGAAAACACATCTAAAAGCTTTATATTTTGGTCTTCCAAAGTTGATTATTGGGAGGTTATATTTACAAAATACAGAGGGGTTAATATAATTTTCATTCATTCATATTCATCCATTCATTCCCCACATCCTGGTAATAATAAAGTAATGACAGCAATGTTAATACTAGTAAAACGGTAATTCTCTGCTATTCATTAGCATATGCATTCATGTGAACATTTTTAGGGTCAGACTTTTCTTTTTCTGTTTTTATCCCCATTAGCTTTGTAAAGTTTCATTTGCAGTGCCACACAGCAGCAGATGAATGTCTTCTAGAAACCCCAGACTCTGTTTTCTGCAGTTCTTGTTCTTTCTAACTGGTGCTCTTACAGTGAAGGGTTCTTTTCTCACCCAGGATTCATGTTTAAATTATACTGCAAGTTGAAACATATTCAAGACTATTCTCTCATTCGCTTTCTTTTTACCAAACGATTTATTTACCAAGGGAATTTTAGTCTCCAAGTATAGATATTGGGTTGAATTCAAAGAAATCACATATTCACTTGTTATAAAACAGGATGACTCTTCTATATGCTCAACAATGTGAGCTGTGATAAGAAAATACACTGTTGGAATAAAAATTATTACAGTAAAAGACACATTGCCACTAACCCTAAGCTAAACACCCCTCTTACTTCAAACGTACATACCCTGTAGTTCTTGTCACTCACTGAGGCAGTTCCGCAAATCTTCCATCATGAGTGGCTCTAGTTTGCCACCCTGGCTACCTCGATTTCCTTAATGGATTCAAAATACTTATGGAAATCTCTCAAATAAGAACATTACGGTGTCTCTTTATCTATCCGATTTAACAGGTGCACTGTGGAAACCAGGACAGTTCCACTAAAGATGCTCACAAGAGAAGACCTCCAGAACAGTCTCAGCAAGGGGCAAGAATAATGGAATAAGTTTCTTCAAAGTTAAGGGGCCATTCTGAAGCAGATTTATGGAAAGGTGTCTTTTGTAGACACCTTCAGATTTTTAAAATTGAAACTTTGACCATGCATTTTGTAAAATATATGCCCTAAATCTCTAGTAGGTTGTCCCTGCTACACCTACACCTTCAAAGACAATTGAATGTGTGAAGAGATAGCCAGACTCACAGTTTTAAATAGCTCTGTGTTCCTAGACCCCTTAGATTCCCTGGCGCTCACATACATTACATAGCACACAACTTACAGTAGGTTCCTTCAACGTCTTCCATTGGCATGTGTTTTTCCTTTCTAAAACTGAGTAACATCAGAGGTAACAGGAATTCTTTATATTCTCTTTTCTTCCATACAAATGCAGTAGGATATTTTAATCCAGTTTTAAACCTGGCACTTACTGGGAAATTTTGTTGACTTACACACAAATGTAGTATTTTTCTTAGATGACAATACTTTAAATGAACATGGTCCTTAGAAATCACTACAAAAATTTGTAATTGCTTTAATTCAGTAATCAACATATTTGTCATTAAATCATATATTTTATACTTCAGGTAGGAAAATAGGTATTTAAACTTATGTAGAGTTTATTAGGAATCTTTAAAGCATCTTTTCAGGTAGATAGAAAAAGAAAATTATAGTAGAACGTTCTACCAAAGAAAGCAAAACAATGTGACATTAAAACATTTCACCGTAACAATATTCTTCACATATGTAGAAAAAGAAATTACAAAATTCATATGAAACACAAAAGACACAGAACAGCCAGAGAAGTCTGAGAAGGAACAGAAATACTTGACCTGTCATAATGCAGGAATTGAAAAATTGCCACAGACCATAGCTACAAGACATCATGGTACTGGCATGAGAATAGACTGATAGAGTAGAACAGATGACTCAGAAATAAACACACAGAACTAGAGCCATCTGATTCTCAAAACAGATGTCAAACAATGCACATTGGAGAAAGGACGATCTCTTTGCCGAATGGCACTCGGAAATTTAGATATCTGTGCACAGAAGTTAGACATGAGATTTGTAAAACTACAAAGTTGCCTGTTGTTATGGTTTGTGTCTGAATGTCCCCCCAAATCCTCATGCAGTCATGGGGCGGGCTTCTGGAGTTTATGATTGAGCCCTGGTCCAATGCTGGGATTATGGGTGTGAGTGGTGTACCTGCCCTGGGGCGGGTAGTTCACATACAGCGTAAGGGAGGGAAGAGGCTGCCTGCCGCTGCTCCTCCTTTTTGCTCATGTTGCTTTTGTTGTGCTCCGCTGCCATGAACTGCTGCCCTCTGCCATGTGCCACTCGGCCTCTGAGTTTGCCGAGTATGGGCTGAGACCTCCACAAGCTGTGAGCTAAGTAACCCTTTCCTTCCTTCATTTTGGGCCTTGGGTATTTTGTCTCAGCAATGTGAGAAGAGTAACTAAGACATCAGCCAAAACTACGTGGACAAATACAGTAGAGATCCTAGCCAACAGAACAATGTAAACAGAAATAGAAGGAATATCTAGCAGAAAGGAATCAGTATAGGTATGTATCATAATGTACAAATAAATTGCTGAAGATGAAAGAAAATGTGCATAATTTAAAAAATAGAAGAAAATAGGAGAAGGAGAAAATAATCATTATAATTTTATTACTCAGAAGCACCCAGAAGTGATATGTCGGTGAATTTTGTTGTTGACTTCTTTCTATGTCTCAAAAAAGTATTTTAACACATTTAAAATTATATTTATGTTTACAGTTTTATAGCTTTGAATTTCACTTTAGTCTTGTATATTCTCCTGTCATTAAAAATTATTTAAAATTAAAACTAAATAAACTCATCTGTGTTTGCTACTATTTTGTTTTGTATTTTCAATTTATTTCTTACATATATCTAAATATTTACATGACCATAACAAATATAAACAATAAACTTCATAATTATGTACAGTCAAGCATCACTTCAAATTATACTAGTTGAAAAATGTATGTACATTCATTACTGCACAAGCTGTTATGTGAAACAACTGTAAGAATTATAGCTTATAGGTTATAATACTACTTGTGTGTTTTTAAGAAAAACTTCAGCAGCTGATAATTGATACCATCAAAACATACAATTTTTCCCTGAATACTGAAGGACAAAGAATTTATATTGCTGGTGCATGAATTAGATGATCATGACAACTTTTAGGAATTGCTTATTTATTAATAGTTAAAAGAGATTATGATTAATTCCTAGGATTTCTTTGGCTGAGATGTTGATTGAAAACTCCACAATAAGATCAATGAAAATTTCACTATTGTCAATACGAATTCTCTAGTGAGGTTGAAGTGAGCAATGATTTTCAATTAGTATAATTTAGAGTAAGTATGATTTTAATTTTTCAAAACAAATATTCAGTTTCTTTGATAGTTTTTAGTTCCTTGAAATTTCACCCTTTGTATATGTATTTCAGGACACAATAGTTTCTCTGATTTCAAAAAATCTACCCCTTACCACTGGTAGTGAGTCCCCAGTACTGAGTGCCCTCCAGAAAGTTCATGCTGAACCTGACAAATACTCTTAATGTTATGGAAATTTCTTGAAGCTTGGCAAGGACCTTGCATTTCATGACTTTCTTTACTGTTCACAGTATATACGGTGTATGGCTAACCACAGAGTATTTAAGAATTCCTCGCTTTCTTTTGATCTCTCTCCTCTAAACCCTAATTTCTGTGCAAGAAAAATACTCTTCATACATGAGCCAACGTGTCCACTGGCTGAGGGTGCAAAATCCTAAGAGGAAGAATCGCACAGCCGAGGAGATAACTGTCACTTCATTATAGCTGCATTAAGGTAAGAAGTTTAGTGTCCTCTTATAGTTGTTTTATGAGGTGATAATGAGGGGGAAATTCTCCAGCCTAGACAGCAACACATATTTTAAAGTAGGGTAGAACAGATCATTTCAAACTGTTTCAAACATTTCAACCAAGCAGATGAGAGTAAGTTAACTTGTTTTTAAATAATAAGATTGTAAGCAAAAGCAGATTAGTGAAATTACAAGTTTTGTTTTATAAAAACCCTTGAAGCTTTTCCTGTACCTACAAACATTGCCACCTTTTAGGTTTTCCTGATGTCATCTTGGTACTTCTAACAGCTGGAGAGAAACAGGGCTGAATTTGGGGCTAGTAACTGAACTCCTATTAAGGACTTACGATATTATGAAGGACACTACATCATGTTCTTATGGAAAGTCACTCCCAAGGAAAACTGTGCTAATCGTATGGAGGTTACTGATGTGAAACATGAAGACTATAAAACAAGTTACTTAAATTGTAAATTGCAAATTGCACTTCTTATTTAGTGTTTAAATTTAAAGCTTTTTCTTACGTACATCTCACATGCCTTACAGTTTTGCAAAACTCAGTCTCAGTAAGTCACTTCATTCATCTGAGACAAAAAAGAAGCTGAGGAAAGAATCATCCCCACCAAATAAAATATAGTGAAAATATGCTATAAAATTTTCAGTTAAACTAATATTTTGCTTGACTTACACACTGTAAAAGGAGCTATTATTACATTTTATAGAGACTAGTGGGTACGCAGCAACATTTAAAGAAAGACTGAATGAGTGAATGAAGTGCAATGAATCGGGTAATGTACTCATGACAGTTCAACCCTAGATAAGTTTGTAAAAATCTGAACTTCAATGTAATGAAAACACGACGAGTCCTGAAGCAGGGCCCATGACAGATGGCTAAGAGAACACAAATCCTATTAAAAACTGTTATTTTACTCACATAGGAATTAAAAATGAGCTGAGAAATAGGAAAGTTTCAAATAGTCAACATTTTGTTTCCAACTCGCCACTCAAAGAGAAATTGTTTACTTTTTCATAAAATGCTAATGTTCTTCATACCAGAAAGGACACTATCCCGATTAAAACACAGCGCAAGTCTAACAACTGAATTCTATAAACCGTAACCTTAAAAGTATGGTTTTATAGTCAGATTAAAATGGTCAGAAAGAAAAATTTAAGAAGTAAAAGAGCAAGTAGTTTCTTTCACTGGTTGGTATTTTGGGGAAGTACTCTTTTCTTTCATGAATTAAATGGTATCCTGTAAGTTACACTGGAGAAATAAGGGTGTATCTTCTTCACCGTAAAACCAGGCTGCCTTTGTGAATGCGTTGATGATGCTGACGAATGTGGAAAGCTGGTGCTCAGCTGCCAGCTTTTCCCATGATAGGTAATTCAAGCCCCACTTTCATCCCTAATAGGACAGGCTTAGACTTAATGTTGAGTGAAACATGATAGAAAGACTCCGCGGAGGAGGAAGGGCAAATGCCAATTAACTTGAACTGCTCTGATGCTCTTCATTAGCGCTAAATATTCCTGAATTGCCACCACCCTCAGATCCAAAATGCAACATCTCTCCATCCAGTTTTGCATATTTAGCATTACAGGGAGCTTTATCAGGCAGGCAGGCACTTCTTCATCTGCTTGGTTCTGAAGCAAAGGGTTGCGCCTAATTTAGTACCCCAAACTGATTCTATCTGCGTTGTAATCCGCCTTAATTGCCACGAAGATAGTGAATTGCGGAAAACAGTGGTTAAATACCGTTTGGGAGATAACAAGAATCACTGTGTGGAATAAAAAGAGCACTATAAATTCAAAATCTGTTACTTCAGAGAGCTAAGTTCTTAGTGGTGCTTTTAAATTTTTCTTAGAATTTCTGAAGTCTTCCTGATTTTCAAGTGCATAACAAACTATAAAGCTTTATTACCAAACTTAAGAAATAGTCTTCAGAAGTAAATTCTGCTGTACTAAGGTCTTTAGTCCTTTTGTGTCATCCAACATCAGTATAGCTGAAGAAAGTGTTTTCCTGAATAAATTTCATTAATGGAGATAAATGGGATAGAACTCTGCTCATGGTTGCAATGAGCTTTTTTGGTAGTGTGTATCATGGGACTATTTTAAGTTTTACCATGGAGCCAAACATAACGTCTTGAATTGCCTAGGAAAATGCGCCATGGTTATGAGATCAAATTCCTACAAAAATACTGCTCATAACATAAAAATGAACTGTTTATCAAATGTCTGAGACTTTTTTTGTACCTGATCCCCCTGTAGTTATTCAGATATTGCAATTCCTGCTACGAATGATTCATTCATATTCCCAAAACAAATTCAAGGATGTGGGAATATTACATCACATTTAGACACCTTAAGAGAATACTATATTTAACTCTCCAGAACCTGAACCTATCAGAATATTTTTATTATTTGAATTTTAAGCAATCTAGACCTCACAACTGTATCAGAGAGAGTGTAATATTGAAGAAATGGAGTGATCCCAACAAAGACATCTCTTTATGTAAATTTATTTGGAAATCATTTATACTTGATAAAAAACACCATCCACAAAATGTTTGCAAAGGTTTTGCCTGAGTTTTAGAGGCTATGAAAATTTCATTTAGAATAATATAACATATTCAGTCTTATATAAAATGGTTCATAATGTGCATTCTGGTGGTATTTGGAAAAATTTATACTTGCCTTTTTAAGTCAAATACAGTCTTCTGTGGAAGGTGCTGATTCTGACCCAGACAAAGTATATCTGCTGCTTTCATAGAACCATTACGGCTTTAAAAGGTAGAAATATCAACAAAGTCCCTGAGACTGGACCAAAGGAATGGAATTAGTAAGATATTTACTGTGGATCAGTCTAAGAAATGTCATTTGGGAGGCCCATAGTTGCCTTTTGCAATGTATTTCACTTTTCGTGGTAAGAGGAATTTGATATCAATTATACATTAAAGTTCTGTTATGACACAAATTCAAACTAAATAATTTAAAAAACTAATATTCTAGATATTACTGTAGGCAGAATATCATATAGATCCTGGAAATAACAGTACTTGAGTATTATTCACAGTCGTTTATCAACATCAATATTTCTTTTAAAATATTTCTTTTAAAAGAGACGCATTTTTGTTTGAAATTATTCTTACTTAACTAGAAATTTATAATGGTTTTTGAAAACTAAAATGAATAGTTTACATTATTGATATACTTTTAAAAATGAAAAAAGATGATCATGTTTAAAAATGAAAAAGTAAATGGAAAAATTATACACGAAAAAGAACATGGATTTGAGTATTTGACGTTTAAGGATTCTATAGGCCAAAATTAAATTTGTGGTTATTCTCCAACTCAATATTTTAAATTTGAATACTGTATTTTCTAATCTAATCTAAGATTTTTAACAAGAAGGAAAAAGGAATTCTTTCTGATGTACTTGTGAGGACTAAGATATAGATCTAGCTATTATGATCACCCTGACTTTGCCTTTCTAAACCAATAGCTGAAGTCACACTACAGGATGATATTTCCTCCCCTTACCTCCTGACCCAGGGTAGCACTTGACAACTGTGAGATTCAAATGTATCTTTCAGTGCTACTCACCTCCTGGTTGGTTGGCCTTGCGTTACCTGAATAATAAAACCTCTATGTTAAATCTTCCATTGACATGCCTAATACTCTTCTTACAGATACGTTTTGTGTATTATTTTTTAAATACTGTCAAACACCTTGAAAATCCTTCCATTATTTTTCATTTCTGTTTTTATGAGCCGGGCAGAATTAGGATCTGAGTAAGTCAAAATAGCAAACTCCAAGAAAGAGTTTAGGGGTATGAGATAAACATAAGAAAATACTATATTTAAGTTTTAGATTCACAGTATTCATAATGATGACTCAGATAAAAACATAGGCATGTAAGATTGATCAAACAATTAAACATCAACTGTTCCTTTCTTTTCTTTTCTTTTCTTTTTTTTTTTTTTGTGGTACTGGGGATTGAACTTAGGACCTTGCGCTTGCCAGGAAGGCGCTTATGCCACTGAGCTATATCCCCAGCCCTGTTCCTTTCAATAAAGCAATAGAAATCAGGAGCACAACTCTCTTAGCCATCCCATTTATACAAATGTACATATTTTCCCCTTCTTTCCTCTTCTCGTTTCCCTCATCCCAGTTGTTCTTTCCTTTGGAGCAGTTTCCTTCCCTTTTACAATATCTATTGTACCTCCTAGATTTTTAGTCTGAGTAACCAATTTGAAGATACTAACATGTAATACAACAATCATTGTTAATTTCCTATCACCTTGTCTGAAATTCTGTATTGCTTGTATTTTTTGTGTTATTTTGTAAATGTATGTGTGTTTGTTAATATGTTTTCATTCTTTTATCTTTAAAATTAACAAACATAATCATAAAGCTAAAATACTGGAGAAAATGTGAATCATGTTAAGTGCCGGGAGATGGAGAAATTGGTGGTGAACCTCTCACTTGTGTTACCTTAGAGATATTGCTAATGTTTCCCAGCCCAGCTGAAAGAGGGAATGAGATTCCTCCTTTTTAAATTCCTGCCTCACCAATTGTAATTCTATAACTCTAACATCCCCAAATGCACATGTATGGTATAGACAGGCTGTTGCTCAAAAAGGATGACCAATTTGCGATTACAGAATGAAATGTTGGTCCCTATCCACCTCAGTGCAATCCCAGGGTCTCTGCTTTTTTCATGCATTTCTGGTTCAAATGAATATTTTCTCAAAATTCTTTCATCTTGTGATCATTTCTCTTCCCTCCATATTGGAAATAAATCATCTATTCCTCCGCCTATAAAATGATCTTTATTATTAAAACTTGACACACAAGATGGACTCTTCTTTATTATGACAATTGCTTTGAAGATATAAGATAGATTTAATAGTAAACTAACTGAAAAGTGTTTTTATTTTATTCTGATACTAGTATGAAATTATTTAGGTTAGTCAAGATAAAATCATGATGTAACCTTCATGTGAGGAGACAAAAAATTCCAGTAATCAAATAAATACCAAGTCAGTGACTATCCGAAAACCATCAGTTCTTGACACATTACAAAATACGAAAAATATCCATCTTTATTTGAATCTACAAAGCAGCAGGGGAATCTTATCATTGTTAACAATTTATTTTACACAAGGAATTTTGCAGCGCGCTAAACTATGCATAATTATCATAGCTATCACTACTTTACTTGTCCCTGAGTATAATAAACTGAAGCATAATACTGATGAAAAATAAAGAATGTGTAAAAAAGTTATTCTTTTTTATTTAAAAATTAATATGATTTTAAAAGTTTCATTGGAGTTCCAAGAAATATATGCATTAGGCAAATCTCTAGCCTTTTGGTCAGAATCTATAAAGGACAAAAATCTTTCTTGTAACATGTTTTTAGCTTGTGGATTCAGACTTTTTAAGTGATACTTGTTCAATTCAAAAGACAGACTTAAAAGTTTCACACACTCCCAGACTTAAAAATACTATGCAGCTGAAGCACTGGGAGAAAACATTGCCAGTGTATATTCCACAGATGGCATTGTCTCACTATGTTTTATTTAAATATTTAAATCATGAGAAGAAAGAACAAAAATGGTAAAATGCAGTTGGTTTTTATAGTGTTAAATTTGATACTCAGAAAACCACAAATAAAGCCTACATATGAAATAATAATACCATTAAAAAATAAGTTAGCCCCTAAAATTACAGTGAGACAAACAACAATTATCCCTGTGCCATTAAACTGTGGATAGAAACAAAAATACGTTACTACTTGGTTTGGGATGTGAAAAGGCACTGTCAAGTATTGGAACGCTTCAGAAAAAAAATCAATGATAGTATGTTTTTGATTTAATAAATGTTAAGGAACAACAGATCTACATGTGTATAATAGCCACTGTGTATGCTATAGTATTTGACAGCATCAGAAAAGCAGATCAAACAATATTGCTAGAGATGAAGCATCAGTTTTCATATCTGAACGACTGTGACCTGGGATTTAGCTGTGCTTCCACTATTAAGAGCAAAATGAAACTAATCCATTTAGAAGCCCTGAGATTCTAATCACTTATTGCTTAGTGCCTTTTGCAATCTTTGTAAATAATAAACAAACTCTTAATTTCCAGTTGATTGTATGTTGTACATTTTTAAAGTTATTTTAGTAAGTAAACTGTTTCTATTATTTTATGTAATTAGTTATAGGATGGGTTCTTGGTCTGCTGTTCAAACAATGACATCCATTTTGAAATCTGTATCGACTGTGATAACTTATTAGGTAACATTCGATAGGACAAATCTATGAGCAGTATGTACCATTCACTCCTTCTTGCAAGGAACTACTTGTGTGTGTGTGTGTGTGTGTGTGTGTGTGTGTGTGTGTGAACACTGTACAACCTCTACTCCCTCTGCCTCCTACCCTTGGGAGTTGTAACTGAGGGCAACTTTCACCTCTGAGCCCCTCAAGGACTTTCTCCGCTGAGGAGAGCTCCTCCGCGAAGGCCACACTCCTTCCCTCTGTGGTTCTCACCCAATAACAGGTAGAGGCTGGAACATAGGGGCCAGCACATTCTGGAATCGCTCTGTGCTCATTTGAGGTGTTTGTTCATTTGTTTTGTTTTGTGTTTATCAGGCATCTCAAAGTGACTTTTCTCTCTCCTTATTCTTACCTATTTATTCTTTTTTACAAGAGTTGTCCAGAGCCTACATCCTTATATACTGCCTGACACCGGGCTCTATGGCAGAGTCAGCTTTCTGAGCAGATCATCCCACAGCAGTTCACATCTGGCCCAAGGTCATTCAGAGGATAGGTGACCCAGTCAGGATCTGGACTTTTCATTCAACTCCAAACCTCTTTTCCCATGTGCTATATTCACATCCTTATCATCCTACAGAGCTAATTCACAGATTATTTCAATGAGTCTTCAAGTTACATTGGAATTCTACCTATTCATAAAGCAGCTCAGTGGTGACTAAATTCTCACTAGATTTAGCCACAGTAAAATCATCACAAAACTATTCAATGAGAGGAGTGTAGCAACTTCCGTTATAATTAAATCATTACCTTTCCTTCACTACTTTTCAAATTAGCCTTTTGATTTCTTTGAAGTTTTATTTTAGTTTATAAGCAATTAAATTGCATGGTTTTTCTAATTGTATAGACCCCTGTGGTGTGCTTTTAAAGAATGACCTAGAAAGGCATTTTTAAGTACATCACCCTTATATTATAGACATTAAGTTTTATCATGTGTACCTACCTTTTCAGATTTACTTCAAAAATCTCTGGCATTCTTTCACTAGATTTGTATTATCAGTAGCCTGACAGCTCTCAAAATAAGGTTTTAAATATAAAAGCAATTTCTAAGCTCTCAGCAAGATCATAACAATAGACCCATTTGCTTGTGGAATTAGCGTCATACCTCAACACTATCAATATGCCCACACAGCCTAGCATAGACATATCTTGATTGTACTGAGTGCTTCATATCTCAGAACTACTGTACTCTGAATGCATTATGACTAATAAACACAGAGGTCTTTCTGAACAGCATTGTCTTTGGAGGCAATAAACTGTCGTTAGTAATGTGTGCATTGATTGTTTGAATCTCCTAGTCAATGAAAAGTATGAATGGCTTTTATTTATTATTTGTGCCTGGTAGAAATCACCCCAGAATCTACGGTTTCTCAGACTTATTTCCCTGAAATAGTGTTCTCTGGAAATACTGCAGAATCTACATGGCTAGCTGCCCTGTGATCTGGGGAGTATTTTACCAGAGCTGCTGCTGCTGTCTTTACAGGAAATGGGTGGAGAAATTCTTTTAAATTAATTCTATGGGCTGTTCTGAACCCAGACCTCAGCCCCACCTTCAGATGTGCACCTCTGTCCTGGACACTAGCAGGGCTGTTTGAGTTTGGACTGAGCTGTCAGCCTCTCCCACTGGTGTCATCTCTTTCTCTTTTTCTCTTTCTTTTCCTTTTTTTCCCCTTTCAAAGCCCCATTGTTGCAGAAACTCAGCAATGGGCAGGGACTGGGAAGTCTTTGAAAGGAGACCTAGCTCTGCTTTGCCACGGGGCTGAGTAGCGCTAAGTGAAAACCACCTCACATCTGTCTAAATCACACTGACGCGAATGAACTTTTAAACAAATGAGCTGCGTGTTTTTCTCTAATGCTTATTACTAGCTGTGCAGTGAGGCTGCACCGGTTTCAAAGGCTTTTCAATCCCTGCACATAACTGAGAGGCTGTGCCAGTGGTTCTTTGATAAGAAAATGCCACTGTTGGGACAGGCAGGCAGTTTGGGCTTGGCTCAAAGACCTCCAAAAGTGACAGCGAACAGCAGAGGGGATGGTTCTGGCTACAAGCAGCTCAAGAAATTAATATAAAAGAGGCTTTCGTCTGTCCCCTACTGCAAATATTTTCCCTTGGGAGAGGATTCTTGGAACTTGTCACACATATGAATTCTCTTTCAACTCCAAGGGCCAACTTTCAGACCTGCCTTTTAGAATCACTCTAGAAGTCAGACATTTTAATAACCATCTTCATTTATTTATGTTAAACTTCAGCTAAATCTCTTTAATTCTGCTGTTACTTAGTATTTTTAAGCATTCTTAAGGAATGTGTGGTTATGTTTTGTTTTCTCTTTTGCATTCTCCAAAAAGATTTGGAAAGAATCAGATTTCTGAAATGAAAATATTTAAATTAAAGATACAAATTAAAATTTTAAAATAGTGTTTTCAGTTGAAAGGACTCCTCCACATAAGCTCTTACCAGCAGGATTTTGGAGAGTGCTTTGCTATGATAATTGCGAATCACTCTAATCTGTTCAACCACAGAACTTCTTTTAGGTGTCCTTGATTAGGACAGTTCAAATTACACCGTCTACCTAAAAGTGATGAAGCTATGTGTCTTCAGGAATATCTTCTAATTTAGGGTTCTCATTCATTTTTCCTAACCATTACGTCTTTGATCCAAACTAACAAGGTTTAATGTTGAAATTTAAAGTAATTCATCAATTCTGAGTATATAGGATAAAAATCTCTGAAAATAAGTAAGGGAAATTGCATTAAATATTTCTAAAGCTATGGCTAGTGAACAAATGGGAAACCAAAAAAAAATCATCCCACAGAGTAAAAAATACTCATAAAGATTTTTTCTGTAAAGGAATTTGATGGTGTGTGGAGTTGGATAGATTTGGATTTATTACTGTCCATATACTTATTTTAAGCACTAAATAGGATGAGTTTGTGTGTGTGTGTGTGTGTGTGTGTGTGTATCTCTTTGGTTCATGAACTTAATTTGTGCCACAGTTCTGGGGAAGATGGCTGTGGTCATGTTCACAACCCCATGTGGAGTTTAGGAACAGAGCAACATTTCCCTAATGGTCCTGTTTGCAATCCAATGAGGAAACAGAGGAATTTGTGAACTGAGGTATTATTCATATGTATATAATCTTCCTACCAAGATAGAAAATATCCTAATATATAGCCTTAACTTACCCAATGGCCCTTCTGAGCTTGACTCACTGTTCTTAACACAAATTTCAAGGATGAAAAGCTTTCTTTCATTAAAGATTAGTTTTACAGATTGATGAATTTCATATAAATGGAAAACTAGAGAAAGTAGCCCTCTGTTGAACAAATTCATTTGTTCAACTTGTTTTTGAATTATGTCCATGTTGTCTTGTGCATTAAAAATTTTAGCTTTTCATTAATACTTCATTCTATGAAAGTATCACTTTTTGTTTAGCCCTTGAACTGCTTAGTCATTGTCCTGACAGTTACTTGAATTAATTCCAGCTTCAAACTGTTATGAATGAAACTGCATTGAAAATTTTTGTACAACATTTTCTTTCTTCGTGGAGAAGAATTTTTATTCTTCTTGCAAGAATACATAGGAATGAAAGTTTTAGATTACAAGTATTTATTTCATTTTATAAAACTGCTAATTCAATAATCTTGCAAGGTGGATGTACAACTTTATGCTCTTATAAGAATTATACACTAGTTGCTTTATATCCTTAGAAACATATAGTATTATGTGGGAATTTGCTGGTATGTCATTGTGATTTTAATTTGTATTTCTCTGCAATGATATTATACATTTTTAGATGAATATGAAATTTTATATCTTGTTTAGTGATGCATATTTAAATATTGACTTTGTCAATTTTATTTTTAATTTGGAAGTTTATGTATCTTCATTTTTTATAGAGAACTATTGTAAATAATTCATCTTATTACTTATCTTTTCATAATTAATGCTTCTTGAAAATATTTTTCCTCCTTAAGTTATTGTAGCACCTTGTGGAAAATCATGTTTCTATATATATGTGCATCTAGTCTGGACACATTATTCCATTTCCACGATCATTATTCACTTTTGTGATCACTGTAGCTTTACTACAGGTTCTTAAAATCATGTACAGAAATTTCATTATATTAATTTTTGTTGTTCTTTAAATCACATTGGCTCTTTTAGCTTGCATTTTCAAATATCTTTTTGAATTAACTTGTCCATTTGTATAGTTAGAATAAAATTGTATTTTGTGTTTTTATTTTAAAGAGAAAAAGCAACAATACAGAATTTCAAAACAAGATAATAGGCAATTAACAATGGTTATTGTATTACATATTACTATCTTCAAAGTAGTTGCTCAGATTACCAGGTACACGCATGCAAAATTGATGAGACAATATAAGCATAAACTGTTCCTTTCAATGAACTAATGGAGATTAGTAGTACATTTACCTTAGATATCTTACATGTGTATATATATATATATTTTTCCCTTCCTTATTTTCTCCTTTCCTCCCCCCCAGTTGTGCTTTCATTTTGAGTATTTTCCTCTCCCTTTCACAATATCTATTGTACATTTTGGATCTTATTTACTCTTTCAGTTTCTCACACTAGGGAGACAACACAATATGTATATATGTGAGTCACTTATTCTACTTATGAGTATGGCGTCTAATTGCATCCATTTGCCTGTAAAAGCTTCGAATTTAGATTCTTTAGAGCTGAGTACTACTCCATTGTATAAAAAGACTACATCTTTTTTGCCCACTCCTCGGTTGATGGGAATTTGGTCTGTTTCCAGGATTTAGATACTACAAGTTGTGCTGCTATAAACATGGGTATACATATATTGCTGTGACATGCTGTTTTTAATTCTTCTGGAAAAATAATCAGAAGGGGAATAGCTGGATCAACTCAGACATCTGGTCCTAGTTTTTGAGAAATCTCAAAGCTGCTATCCACAGTAGCTATACCAGTCTACATTCCCACCAATAATGGAGACGAGTTCCTTTTTCCTCACAGCCCTTCCAGCATTTGTTATTGGTTGATTTCGTGATGACAGCCATTCTTTCTGGGGTGAGATTGGACCTCAGTGCTGTTTTAATTTACATTTCTTGAATGGCCAATGATGTTGAACAATTTTTCATATATTGATGATTTGTGTTTCTTTACTAGAGAAGTATGCACTCATCTTGGATGCCCATTTTTGGAATGGGTCTTTGAATTTGGGAAGGCCTGGTTTTGCTCAATGCTTTGTGTATTCTAGACAGAAGTCCTTTGTCTGAAGGACAGTTAGCTAACATTTTTTCCCTCTCTGTGGGTTTTCTTTTCATTCTGTTGGTGATATTTTTTGACTTGCAAAACTTTTTAATAAGATGAGATCACAGTTGTTGATTCTTTGAAATACTTCCCGTGCAGTGTGATTTTTATTCATGAACTTATTGCTTACCCCACATCTTAAAGATTTCTACCTAATTTCTCTTTCAATCAATTTAGTGTGTCTGTTTTAATATTAAGATCTTTGATACCTTTTGATATTAGTTTAGTGCATGATGATAGTCATGGGTCTAATTTTAATCTTCAGCATGTGGAAAGCCAGTTTTTTCAGCACCATTTATTAAAAAGGTTATCTTTCTTCCAGCGAATATCTTCCCCTTTGTCAAAGATAAGGTGGCTGAGTATTTGCAGTTTTTCTTCATCTTTTAATCTGTTCCACATATCATGAAGGCTGTTTTTTGCCAGTACCATGTTGACTTTATCGCACTAGCTTTGTAGTATAATTTCAAGTCAGGGATTGTGATACCCCCTGTCTTGCCTTTCTTGTCCAGAATGACCTTTGCTAGTCTAGGTCTCATCTGGTTCCAAATGAATATTTGGAATGTTTTCTCTAGATCTTTGCTAATGGCATTTTGATCAGGATTGTGTTAAATGTTTGTAACAGTTTTGAGAGTACGGCCATTTTCACAATGTTGGTTCTTCCTATCCATGAGCAAGGGATACCTTTCCATCTTCTGAAATCCTCTTCAGCCTCCTTTTTCAGAGTACTGTAATTTTCAATGTATAGATATTTTATTTCCTTTGTTAGATGGATTCCTAAGTATTTCACTTTTTGGATGCTATTGGGAAGGGTGCTTTTACCCTAATATTTTTCTTTCAGTGAGTTTCTTGTCTATATATAGGAATATTATTGATCTCTGAATGTTGACTTTGTAAGCAGCTATGCTATTGAATTTGCCTATAAATTCTAGAAGTTTTTGGTGGATTTATTGGGGTCTTCCATGTAGAATAGCATATCACCTGCAAATAATGATAATTTAACTTATTCTTTTCCTATCCATATTCTTTTTATTTCTCTCTCTTGTCTCATTGCTCTGGGTAATTTTCTCAGAACTATATTGAATAAGAGTGATGATAGTGAACATCCTTGTCTTGTTCCTGATTTTACAGTAAATGCTTTCAGCTTTTCTCTACTTCGTATGATGGTAGATGTTGGTTTGTCATAGATGGCTTTTATCAGATTGAGGATTTTCTGTATTATTTTATCATGAATAAGTTTGGAACTTTATTAAAAGCTTTTTTTGCATCTATTGAGATCATTGTTTGATTTTTGTCTCTGACTCTGTTGATATTGTGTATTGTGTTCATTAATCTGTGTATGTTGCACCATCCCTAAATTCCTGGGTTCGGACTTGGCCATAGTGTATAATCTTCTTGATGATTTTCTGCATTCTGTTTGCTAGCACTTTATTGAGGATTTTTGCAGCTATTTTTGTCAGGGAGATTTGTCTGTAGTTTTTGGTTGAGTCTTCCTCTTGTTAAGAATCACAGTTATACTTATCTCCAGGAATGAATTAGAGAGAATTGCTTCCCTTTCAATTTCATTAAAGAGTTTGAGAAAAACTGACATTAGATGTTCTCTAAATTTTTTGTAGAATTCAGCTGTGAATTGGTCAGGACTTGGGCTTTTTTTTTTTTTTGCTTGTAAGGTTTTAATTATGTTTTATATTTCATTAATTGATATTGACTTATTCAGAATTTTATATCATTTTGATTCAGCTTTCATAATTCATATGTCTAGGAATTTGTCCATTTCTTATGTTTCTCATCCAATGAGAAAAGTGATTTTTAAAGTAGGTACTGATGTTCTTCTGAATTTCCGCAGGATCTATAGTGATTTCACAATTTTCATTCCTCACTGAATATTTTTTCCTTTCCTTTTTTTCATAAAGTTGGCTAGGGTTTTATCAATTTTATTCATTCTTTTAAAGAACCAATTTTTCCATTCATTAATTCTTTGTATTGTTTTCTCAGTCTCAGCTGTGTTAATATCTGCTCTGACTTCATGATTTCTTCCCTTCTCTCACTCCGGGCTTTACTTGCTCTTCCTTCTCTAGATGCTCGAGGTGTAGCGTTGGGTTGCTTAGTTGTGCTCATTTGGTTTTCCTGGTGTGAGAATTTACTGCTATAAATTTTCCTCAGGACTGCTTTACTGCATACCACAGGTGCCAGAAAGTTGTATTTGCATTTTTGTTTCATTGTAGATATTGTTTAATTTCTTCTTTAATTTCATCTGTAACCCATTGGTTATTTAGAGGGCGTTATTTAATTTCCATGTGTTCATGGAGTTTTTGCAGTTTCTTTTGTTATTAATTTACAGTTTCATTAAACTTTGGTCAGAAAATAAGCATGAGATGATTTCAAAACCTTTGCATTTACTTAAGCATGGTCTATGGGTAGCATATGTACAGTTATAAAGAATGTGTATTCTGATGTTATTGGGTGGCACCCTCTATATATGTCTACTTAGTCAATTTCTTCATAGATCTGGTTCAGTTCTATTTTTATTTTGGTTAATTTTGTCTTGTTGATCTATCTCTTATGACAATAGGTGTTAAGGTCTCCCATTAAAATTGTGTTAGTGCTAATTTGAATGTCTGTTAATATTTGTGTTATATAGTTGTGTGCTCCCATATTTGGTGCATATATATTTGTGATTGTTATCTGTTCCTCTTGAATGTTTTTCCTAACAAATATGTAGTGACCTTCTTTTAATCATTTTTAATTTAAAGAATTTGTCTGCAGACAGTATAACTATCTCTTCTTTTTTCTGGGTTCCTCTTACATGGTGTATTATTTTCCATTCTTTGACTTTTAGTCTCTGAGTTTCTTTTTGAGTTAAATATATTTCTTGTATATAGTGTATTGTTGGATCTTGTTTCTTGATCTATTCTGTGAATCCATTTTTCTTTCATTGGTGAATTGAGGCCATTTACAGTAATGGTTATAACTGATATATATTAGCTTATTTTTGTCATTTTATTTTGATGCTGTTGGTTCTCTGCTTTCTCCCTCTGCTTAACTCCTTGCCATGCCTGGTAGTTTCTTTTTGATATTGTTCTTAGAATTGTGGTTTGTTTAATCTGTAGAATACCTTGCAGATAACTTTCTATCAGACATCTTTCTATCTGTCTTTGTAGGGTTGGTTTGGTGGTCATGGATTTCTTAAATTGTTCTTTTACATGAAAGTATTTTATTTCTCCATTAATTTTGAACATTAGTTTTGCAGGGTACATCAATCTAGGTTGAAAGTTGCTTTCTTTCAGTACTTGAAGTACTTCAGTCCAAGCTCTTCTGGTTTTGAGGGTGTGTGTTAAAAAGTTGGCCATGATTCTAATGGGCTTTCTTTTATAGGTGATCTTTTCTTTCTCTAACAGTTTTGATATTCTGTTTTGGTACTCAGCTTCTGGATTATTCATTATTGTATGTCTGGGTGTAGATTTAATTTGGTCATGAATGCTTAGCATCCTATATGTTTCACTGTATTTCAGATTCTGTTCCGATCTTTGGGAATTTTTTTCCTATTACTTCTGCAGTCTTTTTATGTCATTTCTGTTGACTCTTGCTTTTCATTCATGCATATTAGCCTTATCTTGCTTTTTGTTTCATCTACTTGCAGCTGTGGAATTGTAATTTCCTGGTCCCTTGATATTTTTGAAAGATCTTTTGTATCATGATTGCTACCTGCAATCCTGACTTCAACATCTGAAAGTCTATTTTCAATTTTGTTCAAGCAGTTTAGCCAACTTTCAATATCCAGCTTTACTTTCCTTGATATCTCTATGAATCTGTTTCATGCATTCTAATTTTTCCTATATTGTTCATTCAAAGTTTCCATCATTTTTCTATCATATCTAATTTTTATCTATATCTTCTTTAGACATGCTGAGGAATTCTTTAAATATGGTTGTGTGTTTTTTTAACCTGAGATTATTTCTGATCTGATTTCCTCTATAGCCTCATGGAGTTGTTTCTTTACTTTGGTTGCTATCACTTCAGAAATGTCAGTTGTGTGTCTCCCAATTTCATCTATGTTGATGTCTGCTGGTCTTGTTCTGGGTGGGCTGGATGTCTGAGATTGCATTTTACTTCTTTATCTTCTCATTTTCTATTTCAAAGAAGTTTTCATTGTGTTTTCTGTTATGATCTTTGTGAATTTTTGTATTAGGTAGCTATATCACCAACATCAAGGTCTCTCTAGGGCAAGTCATTTCTTCAGGGGTGTCTTCTATGTGTAGGACATTCTTGGTTTGTTTCTGACCCAAATCCTACCTTCCCAATTGATTGAGAGTAGGATGTTGGTGTCTGTTTGGATCAGTCCCTAGGCTTTTTAAGGCTGTGGTGAGAATATTACCCCAGAGCTTCCCAGTATTGTTAAAGAAGGAAGAGCAACTGATTACATCTGATAGGACATCTTAGCTAAAGTACAACAATAAGCAACAAAGATAACATCAAGCAGAATTTAGAAACTGACAAACTGTAGTAACTATTGATTATGTACTTTAGACCATGAGAGCAAAGTCTATAGCTATATAACAGAAGCAATCATAAATCAGGAGTTTGTGTACAAAGTGCTTTCCTTTGGTAGAGAGGATTTACCTTGTGGTGGGGAAATTTAAGGAAGATGGTGTGTAAGACAAAAATAACTGGGGAGAAAGTGGAAGGAAGGCTGCAGGACAAAGGATGATCACACAAGGTTAGGAAACTAGAGAAGGGGGTAGAGAAGAAAGAATGAAGGATTTTGATGGATTAACTGAACTTCAAGGGATTATCTGACCTTGATCGCATGGCTTGGGGGATTATATTAGAACAAGAAAAAGAAAAAAGAAAAAACTTGAGAAAAAAGAAAGGAAAAAAGGAAGAGAAAGTATGATACAAAGATGAAATAAAATGAAATTATATAAAAAAGGGGGCAGGCCCATCCACTGTTTCTATTTTGTGTGTCTTTAGCCCTAAGTACAATGCTGGCTCACCTATTTACCACCTATTGACTCATATTTCAGACTTTTCCATCTCCCTAGTCTTGCCAGGCCATCATGTGCATCCTTGTCTGGGCCCTACCGTGTGGCTGTCACTTTCCCAGTGGCCTGGCCCCGTGGTGTAGCAGGCTGGACCAGACACCTGGATTCCACTGACGGAGCCAATTGCTGAGTCCTGGGTGTTTTCTGCACTGGTTTCCAGTCTTGCCCTATAAGGGCATGAGCCAGACACCTTGGAGCAGAATTTTAATTGGAATTGCTTTGACTCTATAGATAGGCATTAGGAGAAATAAACATCTTAGCGTTATTGTGCTATCTCCAATTATCTAAGTATTTAATGCTTCTTCAGCCATTTGTTGTTTATATACTTATTTTTTCTAAATACATAATAACTATGTATTTGCAAGTAGAGTGAAAAGTTATATTTTTCATTGGATTTTTGAGAAAATATAGAAATGCAATTAGGATTTTATATTCATTTTTATCTCATGATCTTGACACTCATTTATCAGATCTAGTATTTTTCGTGTGTTGAGATTTCTTGATTATATACAAACATATCTTCAAATAAAAGAAGTCTTATTTATTTCATTCCAATTAAAATATTTCCTTCTTTCTTAATTATTTCTTCATTATTATGCATCTTAGGTCTTAGCAGGAATGGTGAATATAAATTGTAGGGGATGTCGGATATCCTTGGCTGATCTGAGAACTCATTAGAAAACTCCTGCAGTCTTTCATAATTGGTAAGAGAGGTACAATAAAGTAACCATGGATTAACTGAAACCACACTGATGTTGTCTGTATTTTTTATCCTGTATTATCTTTCTTCTTCTGGTTTTCATTGATGTTGATGTAACTAGAGTCACTATTTGTCTTTTTTCCATATGTCAAAGAAAGAAAAGAAAAAATGTTTTAAATTCAGGACAGATCATTGGAAGCAGAGTCTAAATGTCATTAGTAATAATATGTACCAATTATAGAGGAATTCATTTTATTAGACATTGAGGAAAACCTGCTATAATCTGAGTACCTTGCTGGGCATTGATGATTTCTCCTCTCAGTCTGTGGGACTGAAAAAGATAGACACACATGCAGCTATTTTCTTATAAAATAGAGTGTCCTGATGGAAATATAATCCAATATGATAGGGTAGGGCAGACTAAGTATTAATTTTATTGAAATAATTTTGCCTCAACTGGGTCTGTAAAGGTGAAAGTTCAATCTGTCCATTCATCCATCCATCCAGAAAGGAGAGATGCAAAAAGCATTCTGGCCAGAGAATTTTCAGAAGAATGAACTAACTAGCCTACTACAAGGAAGCATCATAGTCACATCACCGAATAATATGTAAAGTCTGAGAAAGAAATTAAAATAATCCTAGAGAGAATGAAAACGTGATTAGCAATGCTGGAAGAGGTTTCCTCACATGAGTAGTGTAGCTACATTAGTATGACTTCAAAATAAATTAAGGACAAAATAATACAAGTAGATCAGGTAAGTGGCCACTATGATGCTTTAGATAAGAACTAATACAAGTGAGAGTCAAGGTTAGTACTGGCAGGGTTTCAAACCAGAGTAGGGGATACATAAACATTTTGGAGCTCAAAATTTGAAAGATTTGTCAGTTGATTATAGAATATAAAAAAGAGATACCTACTGAGCTTGATTTCAACATTTTGGATGAAGTGAAAGGACTCAGAAGTAATCAACCTATAACCATATGTTTGTATGTGTCTGAAATTATCCCAAAGTAAACACACGAAGAAATTACCAGTCCCTAAAGATTGGTGTCTAAAGAATTTGTATCTTAGTGTCTTTATATACATAATAGAACTAAGATTAATTATCTGAAGAACACTAACATCTAAAAAATTGGGCAAAAGAAGAGAAAGATGGGGTGGGTAGCCACGTGTTTGAAGAGCATGATCATCGGTTTCCAGTGCGGCAACTGCTAATGGACTCGGTAATGTGCAATGACACGCAGTGTGACCGAGAGCACCGGTGGGCAGTGGGGGTAAAAACTGATTAAGCAAATCAGAGGCAATACAAACGCACACTACTATTTTGTGATGCTTGACTGTGCATGTAATAGCGACTAAAGAGATGGAATTCAGTGTCAAGATCTGGTTTGAATATTGCTTCTACCACGTACAAACAAAAATGAAAAAACTAAAGCTGTTTGCCTTTGTGCAGAAATGAGCTACTGCAGAATCAGCTCTGAACATATAGCTTGGGTATCAGGGTGGCTATCTCATTGGGTTTCTGTGAACAGTAAAGGAGATGATGCCTTGAAGGTGAATGTTCTATGCCTGGCTCATCGAGAGCATATAGAGGTCAGTATGCAAAATTCCCACAGAAGTGTTGATTTTAAATTGTATTTTTTTGCTATTCATCTAATTTCAAATTACAGTATGTATATGCTAAATTTTCCTGATGTCTGTTTCATCTGAACCTACATATAGAAGAACAAGTCATAACACAGTATAGTACAACCCGTTTTATCTTTTTATTGCTGTTATTTATTCAGACACTTATCATTACACTTCAATCTTCTTTTCCTTTTGCCTCAAAGAACCATTTTATAATTTATAGTAATTCATTTTACATGTGTGTGTTTTAGAAAATTCGTTTCCTTTTATCTTTGCTTATATTTTTCATTAGTCCATAGAGGGTCATAAATGTGGCAGTCTACTCCTCATGACAACATATTTTGCAAGATCTTTCCAATTGTGACATTTCACCTATTCCCATACTGATGGATCCTGAGACAGATTCTGATTTCTGCTGCTATAAGTTGCCCTCATTGGGCATCTTGAAACATGTTCTTCACTTGCACCGGATTTCTCTGGGCTGTGAATACTCTGGGTGGGTATGGTATGTTAATAGGGTATTGTGACCCTTGATTTGCTTGATTAGCTTCGGTGGGTTCTCCGTGCTAGCTCTACCATCCTGGGCTCCCATCAGCAGCACATACTGGTCTCTGATTCTCCACTATTCCACCAGCATTTGATGTTATCTGTTATTCCAATATTTCTGAGTTAATTGACATTAAATGATATCTCCCTGTTACTTGCATAGTGGTGAAAAATAACAGTGACTGAGGATTTCTTCATAATTTTTTCCATTTTATTTTTAAAGTTATTATACTATGAGCCTAGAACAAGAAAATCTAATACCTTGTTAGGTGAAGATAACTAAATACATTTTGCGATGTGCTTTAGGCCTTAAATTAGAGTTTCTGTTTCTTTCACTGTATTTCACTTCACATACATGTTTATATCAGAGGATACAAAGGCAAAAATGACATTAGCCACTTAGAACAAGTTTTTTGTTTTAAATTAGAAGGCAATTCCAGATGCTAGGATTTTGCTTTTTGAATCATAACAAAATCATAAAAAAATGTTTATTTTGGGTACCGCATCACTGCTGATACAGTCCTGCTCCAGGATTCCTTAGCATCTTTACTTGCGTCTGATGTAGAAATTATCTGCTGCTTCACAGTCCCGAGTCCTTGGACAAACAGCAGCTTCTTTCATCACTCTTTGAAGCAGCAATTTTAATACAGACATCATCAAGGTTTCATTGCTGTCACACTTCTTTTGTTGAAAGCTATGAGTTTTTAAAAGGGTTTTGTTTGAAAGCATTTTGACATCGAGCAGTCCTTTTGTCAGAGATCCAAATGTTCCATGGATAAAAATGCAAAGATAGATACGTACTTGTGTTTTCCTATTTATGTTAGGAGATTGAATTTCCATTTGGAGTGTAATTTACACCTTTCTAATTTATTGAAACAAAATGCCAGAAGCAACAAGAAAATCCAGTTTCTCTGATTTCTTGCTGCTTTTCTGTCCAATTAGCTTTTATTTATTTCTTCCCCATAGCCTAAACACAACATAATTACTTAATTTTATTTTCTAACTCTATTTTTCTTTAGTAAACTCCAAGCAGGAAGATTTTTCACTCTATATGTGGGATCCTGATGATTATTTGTTTATGTAATATGATATATGCTTATTTTGGCTTTATCTCAATATATGTTCAATTCTTTACTGGGACTATTAGAAAGATATTTTCTCCATAAGTCATGATGATTCATTTGTTGTAACATTTGTACATTAGGTTCGTTGTTTTAAAACTTTCTATGTAAATAAGAGAATCATATTCATAGCATATCAAAGTGCTAACTCAGTAAGTCATTCCTTCCGTTTCCCCTCTGTGTCTCCTTTGGAAATAACACAAATTTGTATGGTTATAAGATTCATCTTTCTTTTTGATTTTGCTTCTTGTGCTACTGCATTTTATACCATAGAGGGTTCCTATATGCTATTGGCTTAATTCTAAACATAATTATAAGCTATATAACCTCACCATGCTAGAAATAGATACCTTTCACAAAAAGATAACTTTAAAAATGTAAAAGTATTTTACCAGTGATAGAATTAAGACATTTAATCTATTTTTAGCTTTTACCACCACGTAAAGGTCAGAAGAAACACAGAAGACCAAGCTATAAACAAAACACATAACATTTTCCATTTTTGTGGTGATTTAACCCATGTTGCAAAATGCTAATATTCAAAGCTATATAAGATTTATTTTAAAATGTGTTTCATCAATAGACTAGATACAAATAAAAAAGTAAAATAAAATTATACTTGAAAACATTCAGGACTGGTGCCCAGTTTAAAAAATTTGAATGCAATGTTCATGGGTCTCTTCAAAGCTAGATGGTGGTAGATGCTTGATTGTGAGTGAAATAAGTGCTGACCCTCCTTTGAACTTTAGGCAGCGAACAACGACCCAACACTGCGGTTTCATCACAGTGAAGTACTCGCATTGTTGTGATGATGTGCTTTAAGATAGTCATAGAGGTCCCTAATTGAGACCAAACACAAAAGAAACTACAGAAAAAATTAGTATCTTTGATAACAACCTACTTGTCCTGTGCTCTTTTTAAAAAGTATGTTACAAAGTCCTTGCTGAACTTGCTGCCTGCCGTTTCTCCACGCTGTTCCAGTAGGTTCAAGATCACCAAGTTTGTTCTTCTGTGAACAAAGCATTGAATTTTGCTTTTTGTGTGTGTCTTTGTTTACTGTATCTTCACAATCACGTTATGATTCAAGGCAAAATATTTAGTGTCAATTAGTCTTTGACAATCTACGTTTTGTACATAAACTTCCTTCTGTTTTATCTCAGAGAAATCCTTACGTCTTGTGTGAATCTGGTTGTAGTGAGGTGACTGATACGGTGTTTTATTGCTTTTATGCATCTCGTACCTTCTTTCTTACTCCTTTCTTGATGAATTTAAAAAGAAACCTCTTTTCAAAGACAAATAAGGCAACTTACGGCCTCTGATAGAAATTAGCATTTTAAATACTCAAAATTAAATTTTTTCCTTTGAGAGAGTGCAGTCTACCCAAAGGGAAAAAATTCTCTCCCAGCTACTGTTTCAAAACAGGATTAATATCCAGAGTATATAAATAATTCCAAAATGTAGCACCAAAGGTGAAATAATCTTATTAATAAATGAGCAAGTGATATAAACAGATACTTCTTGAAACAAATACAAATGGGCAATAAATACATGAAAAATGCTTAAAACCCTTAGCCCTCAGAGAAATGCAAATAAAATACCATCTTATCTTATTCAGAATGGCTACTTTTAAAAAATTGCCTGCAAGCACATGGAGAAAAAGGAAATCTTCGGCACTGTTGGTGGTAATGTAAATTAGTATGGGCAAATGGAAAACAGTATGTGGTTTGTCAGAAAGCTAAACACAGTGCTACTTTAGGTCAGCTACCTCATTCATGGGTTCCTATGCAGATAATTTGAATTCAGCATATGAAAGAGATTTCTCTACACCCATGCTTACTATGCACTATTTACAAGAAATAATTTATAGAATAAACCTAGATACCCACCACTGGATAGATACATAAGGAATACGTGATACCGTCATATATTATACAGTGTTATTTGGCAACAAATAGAGAAATTACGTTATTTGGAAAAAATTGATGCAACTGGAGATCAATTACGTAAGTAAAATACTCCAGTGTGTGGTGACACATACCTGTAATCTCAGGACTATGGGAAACTCAGACAGGAGAATCATGAGCTCTAGTGAAACTCAGTGACTTAGTGAGACCCTATACCAAAACAAAAATTAAAAATGACTAGAGATGTAGCTCAGCACAATAGCCCTTAAATGCTTAGTACTGAAAAAAAGGGGGAAATAAGAAAAATATACAACACGACAGTGGATGGGGCCTATTAGTGGAGGGAAACGGGCCAAGGCGAGGGGGAGAGTGAAAGGGCACCTATGGAGAATGGTGCAACACAGGCAGATTAAATCCACGTGTGTATAACTGATGTATAATAATAATTAAAATAAAATATGGTTCAGAGAAAATACTGGCAACTACCAAAACCTCAAACCTGCTGAGTGATATGTCGGGATACTCTACTTGGTGTATTTCTTATCGTGGCCCTTAACTAGCTTGAGAAACAGATCTCACCACTGTCGATTTGGAGAAAATGGTAGACTTTTCTGTCAGTATGAAACGTGAGACTAGGTAGCTCACAGAACTTTGTACCCAGGCCCTTCTGAGTAAACTGGGTTTCTCACTCAGGGCAAGTGCACAAGCTCAGTGAAGCAGACATGTTACTCCACCTGCTTTTATTCGCGTCTTTCCATCTCCACGTTCTCAGTGTTATTACCTATGTTTTTAGGTAATAAGAGCACGGTGCAGTTGTGTTCAGAATGTCTCACGTCACTGTAACCCACATCCCCACCCAGATGCCTACAGGGTGTTTCTGACATTTTGGAAGAAAAGCAGAAGGCAGTGGGGTGTGTGCTACATTTACTGTCATCGGAGTCACAATAGCTGTGACACCAAACCTTGTGCTATGACACACTCGGAATGCTCCTGTCTCCCACTAGAGATGTACTTGAGTGGCACAGTGACAGTGGCTGAGGGAAAAGGACTGGAGATCTAGACTAGAGATGAGGAATTTTTTTTTTCACTTATAAGCAGGAAAGGAATCAGGTATTCTGAGTTTCATTATTAAGGTGTTCAAGCTTTAACAATAAATTCTTATAATTTTAATTTATCCTGTACATGCCATCAATGATATTTCCATGAGCTTAAAAGGATTGTTAAAGTAATATTATTTCATTCTGTGTTTTAAACGATACCTGGCAAGGTTAATACAGTCACTTTTTCCATGAAATTGGCAGAACAAAATTTGATTAAGTGCTCAAAAGCTGCTTCTTCTTTTTTTCTTTTTGAACAAAGTTGAACTTCATTCTTTCAAGTTGAGTGGTAAAATTATCTTTTCCTACTTGAAATATTACTGATTCCTGTCTTAATCTCTTAGTTCTTTGGCACATAACCTGGGAAAACTCTTGGCAATATATGAGAGCTACATTTCCCACCTCAGTTTCCTGGTAAACTCAATCCCTAGTGCCATAAAACATCCATGCTGTGTAATGGATGAACAATCCTATGCATGTATGTTATCAGCCATGTCTCATTTTGGTGAGG
Source organism: Dinomys branickii (assembly GCA_004027595.1). Lineage (NCBI taxonomy): Eukaryota > Metazoa > Chordata > Mammalia > Rodentia > Dinomyidae > Dinomys > Dinomys branickii. Next base: position 119,774 of record PVLD010004031.1, read on the forward strand.
ACTGAGAAAATCATTATTTGAATCATATTCAGTGGAGCTTATTTCCCTTATAAAACCCCAGCTGAGGCAAGTTGAAGTTTAAGGTATTTTCAAACTTTTCAAAATCATCACAATTTCTTCTTCGGGTAAAATTTTATGTTGAAGCCCAGAACACAGTTTAGATAAAAGCTGAGCTATTCTGGGGAAATCACAGCGTACTTCATTCCACTTTCCTCCCGTCACACATGGAAACTCTCCGGTGCCTTCAAGCAACATACACACATGGACAGTACACAGTCACAAAGTGTTGCAGTAGCCTTTTGATTTGTACAGCCTCGAATGCTGATAAGCAGTTATTATGCAGCATATTTCTAACAGACATTTACCCTATTCTTTTAGAATAATGAATAAAAGCTTCTCAGAAAAAAGCATTACATAGTCACAAATAGCTTTCAGAATAAATAAGTAGTGGTTAGTTCTGCAGTGATGGACTGGAACTTTTCCCTGCATCTTCCATGTATTGAAAACCCTGGGGAAACAGGAAGATTCTGTAAGAGAAGGACAGAAGAAGTCAGAGCGACTAGAGATGGTTGAATGAGCACAGTGCACATCAGTGAGGCCCCCTTGGTGTTTCCTTTTAACTCATAACCAAGCACAGAGCCAAATAAAGTGATAGCCTGAAAACAGCAGTAAGTACAGACCAAAAATATCCCAAAGAAAAGCTTTTGCTCTCTAGCCAATGCACTATGAAAATACCATGTTAAGAGAGAAAAGTTAAACAAGAAGCACCCCGTTACAAACAGCACAGAAAAGTGGGGAGGGGTCCCACTCCCAGTGATGCCATCAAAGACTTAGCCAGTATCTTTACTTTCTTCTTGGCCAGCCCAGGGTGAGATGCTATGACCTTCTTGGTAGGGTGGTTTTCACAGAAAGCCAGACATTCCCCTGCCCGGTGGTAATGAGCCTTTTAGCCTTGTGGTTCAGGGTGCACAAGAGGAGCCTGTAGTTCCACCCACACCTGGAAGTAACGCTGTATACTTGCCCTATACCGTGGAGTGATTTCTGAGTAGGACTCGAAGAAAGCCAGGAATTTCACCACTGCAGAGGTAAGGAGGGCAATCTCTATCCTCAGGGTGTTGTTCAGGCGTCGGTGGGCAGCAGCACAAAGCTCTTGATGCTCCCTGCTAGAGATTATACAGCAGAATCTCAATGACAAGCATGAAGTCCCACACCCACTTGAAGTAATTTTGATCCATTTCTTTGAGTATCAAAGAAGTCATGAGGGAAATTATGCAGTAAATATATTTCCAGGGACTACGTGACACTTTCTTCCCTGTTACAAAGGTGTCAGAGGAAACTGCCTGAAATAGGACATCTAAATAAGAATCTCATATTATTTGAATATTCAGACTCCAATGAGAAATAGTTTGTAGTATTAAAAACTAGAGAGATAACAAACTACAAGAAAAAAATATCATCTTGGAAGCCAACATCTAAATGAAAAAATATCATCTTGGAAGCCAACATCTAAATAGTCTGTAGTATTACAAACTAGAGAGATATCAAACTACATGAAAAAATATCATCTTGGAAGCCAACATCTGTGAAGATTTAAATTATCTTTCAATGAATAATTAAGAAGATACTTGAAATGGAAAAAGATAAATTTCAGAATAGAAAAAACACATAAGGAGAACAAAATGGAAAATTTTAGATTGTGAAACAATAATTGGAATGAGCCTCAGTGTACGTTTCCTAAGCCTTTTTAGTCTGTAATCACAAAATAATTAGACCAGATAATTTATAAGCAATAGAAATTATTATTTATAGTTCTGAAGGCTGACAAGACTAAGAACAACATGCTAGCCAATCTGGTGTCACTGAGATCTTGCTCTACACTTTCAAGATGGTGGCTTCTAAAGGAGTCATCTGATGGGAGGAGTGGACAGCTCCCTGGGACATCTTTCATAAGGGCACTAAATCTATTCATGTAGGCAGAGCCCTCATGACATATTTATCTCTCAGAAACTCTAACTTTTAATACAATCACAGCGAGGCTTAACTCTCAAAATACAAGATTTTTGTGGACACAAGTACTCATACTGCAGCAGAGAGATTGGACACAGATGAAAGAATAAGAGAGCTAAAAGAACAAGGGAAATTCCTTAATGTGGAAAACAAGAGAAAATATATTTGGGAGTAAAAGACTACTGGGGATCTGTGAGAGTATAACAAATACTTAATAAACTCCAAGTGTCAAATATTAGTGTCTTGCAGGTGGTAAGAAATAAGGGAGGATTGAAACGTGCTTGAGAAAACAATGACTGAAATATTAAAAAAAAATTGGAAAAAGACACACACATAAAATAAACACACAGAAAATTAAGAAACTAAGCTAAGAATACGATAAACTCTAAGGACTCTGAGAGACAAATGTTACTTGTTATAAAAGAAGATTTTTCATAAACATGCATAGGGTTGTGAAGGAAGTCGCTTCCTTCAGAATTTTTCAACTACTGAAAGAAAACAATGTCAGCTGGAAATTCTATGTACGGAGAAAATATTCCTTAAGATCTTTTCAAGCAGACTTACTTTAAGTGAATGACTAAAGAAAGTTCAAGAAGCAGGAACGACCAAAGAATCCAGGAGCATTGAAAAGGAGGGAGGAGTATGGCAGCGCAAATATGGCTGCACCGTGTGCAGCAGACTTTCCGCTCCTGAGTTTTCAAAATTGTATTTGATGGTCAGAGCAAGAATTATAACACTCTTCAATGTGATCTGAAATGTTCTAATTGTAGTTAACACAATCATACTTTAAATTGGGCACAGTGAGACAACTTGAAGGAAAACAAGTCTGCCACACTTCAGCTGAACTGATAAAATGGCAACACTGGAACGTTTTGTGTACACCATGTAACATATGTTGAGGAACTACTAAAAAGTAATATGAAGAGGTACACAGCACTAAAAATATTCTAGAGGAATAAAGTTGAATTCTAAAGCATGTGAAAATTCTAAAGCACATAGGAAGGCGATAAATGACAAATGAAAAATGAAGAGAATATAAAAACAAAAAATGAGAGAGATTTAAGCAATAACAGGTCAAAAACTAATTTAAATGTGAACAGTTTACATGTAACAATAGAAGGATAGGACCAGGCAAAATTTATCTTAAAATAACAAAATGGAACTGCGTACTGTCTTAGGGAGATTTAGTCAAATATAACAATAGTAGTTGAAGTAATGAGAAGGTAGAAGTTATAACATTGAAATATTAATCAAAAGAAAGAAGTGGTTACATTAATGACTTAAAGTATACTTTTATGAGAGAAAATTTCTAGAATATTAAGACATTATAATGTGACAAAAGGATCAATTCACCAATGAAGAACAGAAATCTTAAATGTGCATGCTCAAAAATATTAAAAAATGTGTAGGCAGCACTTGTGCTAAAAGAACAGGTGCTTGTGCCTGAACTGTATCCCCAGCCCAAGAGTTTGCATTGGAACTAATTCTTTGAGCAGTTGGTAAAAAATTCTGCTTGGTATATCTGGATTTAGGAACTTCACTTAGAGTAGAATTTATTAGGGATTTAATTTTCCTTAAAAGTTATAAGTCCATGACAAGTTATAAGTCCAGAATCTGTTTGGGTGGTTTTTGTTTATAGTGGAATTGGTACTTTTTCTCTGAGAAGTCAAGTGAATATGTGTAGACTTGTTTGTGGTATTCTGGTGTGTTTAAGACCCCTAATGATAACTCCTCTTATTGGACACTGGCAGTTTGTCTCTGCTTATCACTTTTCTTCATCATTCTTCCTTGATATTTGACAAATTTTATAATTTTATCACAGGACCACTTGTTTCAACAATTTTATTGTATAAATTTTGTTTTTATCTTTCCACTGCACGTCTATTTGCTGGCCTTGGGTTTATTTTGCTTTTGCTTACCTAGGTCTTGAAGCAGGAGTTTAGATTAAAGCTTTTCTAACCAACACACACATCCTTGTCCTGTCATTTCTTTTGCTCACCGTGTCCCTGTTATTCCCACAGCTTTCCATCTGCCGCGTCCTCACGTTTGTTCTCCTCAGTGTACTTCTCACAAGTTCCTTTCCTCCCTTCACGTTACATATTCAGCGTCAGTAGAAAAAAGTCAATGTGTTTAGAAGATCTTTTAGTTTGGAAATAACAAAACTGCTAATGATACGTAACCTCAACCAAGTTGTGACACACTAAATGGTAAAGCGTCACATGATATAATGAAAAACCTTCATGTTGCCAAATCCTAAAAGTATGTGCCATCATATCTGAAGTACAATGCCCTCTTTAAAATATATGTACAATAACATTATCTCACATTTTGAAACTGTATATCAAACTAGGCCACACCAAAATGGAATGTTTAGCAAAAAAATGGAATGTTTATGATTTTATTCTCATCTCCTTTGCATTTTCAAAGTAATGCTGTTACTAGAAGAGAAATTTTTCTTTGGATAGTTAAAAGGCAATTTAGTATCCAACACCTTCAGGATTATTCTTTGTCTTTGACCAGGGAATACACCAAAAGAGATCACAAATAAAGCGAGAAGGTAAGTGAATCCCTCAATGAGCAAAATGATGTGGTAAGAATCACAATTTGACCTTATCAACGGACATAAGACAATGGTACAGCTCTTTACATGTTAATATTGTTAAACTAGCCTTTATTGGAGCCTAGGGAAAATTACGCAATTATTAAGCATAATGGTCCTTTTTCTTAAAAAAAGAGATTGTTTCATAGAATCAAAGGACAGGCTGCCAAATTTGCCCACTTTTTTTCCTTTTTCTTTTTCTCTATGAAGCAAAAGTAATTTCTTTCTGTTTATTCTTTCTGTTCCATGAAACTTATTTTGAAGGTAGTCATACAAAATGCTAGTGCGGAAAATAAGAGGTACTTTATAGACTAGGTGTTATTTAATTATCTATGAAAAGCTAATTTAAAATAATACTATGCTCAGAGTAATGAGGCAGCTCTGACTGAAGGCCACTAGAATGCTTTTAGCATGCGCTTTAGAATCTGCGGGTGCTGGAGAGTCCTTGTCCCTTCACAAACCATCTTTCATCGATACCAACTTATGCTGGGAGATACACTCCACACCATTGTGACTTCCATCCCCCCATTTCTCTTTGCTTGGCTAGAATAATATGAAGTGACTGAAACAGAGTGTTCTTTTTGAAAAACCTTATACTTAAAGACATATGAGAGCCAGAAAGGAATATTATAATCTTGAATTGTGTCCTTTGCACTAATTAAGAAGGTAAAAGATGAGGGGTATTTCAGAGTCACCTAATTAAGTTGTTAGTTGTAATTTTGGGGACAATAAGTGAGAATATTGCATTGATTGAATAGTGTAGCTCTAAATGATCTATGGAATAGCAAAATAAAAATTTTCTTCAAAATTAACAGGCTACTATCAATCTTTTTCCTTTGTCCTGCCCAACTCTTTCCTCTTTCAGGTTCTTGTTAGTCACAATCGTCAGCTCAGCAATATATTTAACATTCCTGTTTGATGCTGTATAAAATGCTAATATATCTAGCCAACTTGTGCTGAGATGCTATCATTACCCAAAGTTATTGATCTTTTGTAGGTATCAATTCAGCAGTCAACATATATGTCCTGAATAAAGTCATAATTACTCAGCAAAAGGGATGACTTGAAAATATTTGAAAATGACAGTAGCAATATGACTGAAGATCACAGTCATAATACCTCTAGATAAGAACATTTAAATATTATTAAACAGAAAGTTTTAAAAGAATTCATATGCAAATACAAAATTGCACAGGTTTTGCTTTGCTCTAATGTATCTCACAGCATTTATTAAGTCAGTGAGCAGTAGCACACACTTTGCAAATACTAATCTTTCCACATGGTTAGTGCAAAGATGGTTCTCTATGTAAATAAAAATAATATAAAGAATTATCTGTTTTCCAACAGACACCTGCAAAATTGCCTGATGAAGTTTTCTGGCCCAGGTGTAATATTAACGCATTCAAAAACCTGAAGTGCTGCCCATGTATCATTTGTTGTAATATTTGATCGAAACTATTTCAAGTATCCTATTTAACTTCTTGAATAAAAAATTAAAGCTAAAAGCAGGTATAGGATAGGAGAAGAGCTGCAGAGGGCCAGAGCAAGGCCAGGGGGCTCTGTTTTTGAAGCAGCCTTTTATTTCTGCATCTCTGATATCCAAGGTATAGCTTTCAAAAAACACTTCTCTTGTGACTAGGTTGCTTTGATCTTTCTTGTTTTATTAAAGGAGTTAAATGGAAGGTATTCTGAAACTCCAATTTAGCTTTTATTTCTCAATAAAAATGACAGTCGGAAAACAGTGTAGCCACAGGAGAGGCAGGGCAAGCTGGCACAGAGGGGCTGAAATCCTGCTGAGCTGGGACTACAAAGTGTTCAGATGACAGACTCGCCAGGCTTCCTAAATACCTTGGTGCGATGCAGCCAGAGGAGGGCAAATGATAGTCTTTGTCTTTGCATTCACCAGAGCTCTTTCTCCCATCATGAAATTTTTATTTAAAGCAGTCTTAAAAGCAGACTATTAGAATGGGGTTCTGGAATACCCTAATGCCTTTATTTGGGTTTGATATTCCTTTGTACCAAAACTTTGAAAGTGTAAATTCCTCATCTGCTTTTGAAGTCAAACAGTTAAGCCTCAAGATCTCTCCACTAATGATAACATTCAGTCAACAGCGTGTCCTCAAGTGGTATTTACTAAATTTCCCCAGTGACCCCTCAGGTTGTGAACATAAACTGACTCTGTAAGCTATGTTCTTCTAACATATTTAGAAGAGATTTGGGTTTCACACAAGTTCTATAATCCTTGAGTAATTTTAGAGTGTGATCTCAGTCCACTTTTCTTCTACATATCTGTGTTTTCTTAAGCATATCATGATGTACTGACTTGCTTTATTTCTTGCCAGCACCATGCAGGATTAATGATGGCTCCATCCAACAGCTTCTTAAAGGACAGCATGCGCACAGTGTGGATGGCACTGGTAATTCGCTGGATTGTTGAAAGGACCCAATAACCCATATACAGATTTGCAAGCATAGTCAGTCATATTTTGAAAAATCCTGAATGGGAACTGAATGATCATTTCTCTATGCAGGTGGAGTCTGGAAGCTAGTGAAAGATAGTTCAGCCGAAGTAGATAGACATTTCCATCATGAAGAATTTTAAAGGCACAGAATGAAACAACCCAGCTCCTACAATCTCCTCTCCTAGAACATCAGTTCCATGACCCCCACAGCAGCCACAATAGTCTACTGTCTTACCTTTGCTCTTGAGAGAAAAGGCTCCAGGTGGAGTGAAAGCTGGATAATGCTGTGTTTGACACACATCAAAAATTTTCATTTAGCTGAGTCAAATGATTGAGAATCATTTTTCTACAAGAAGCATGCAAGTTTCCAAGCACGCTGTCACCCTGAGTCACCCAGTGAGATGTGGCTGTGAATAAACATGACCTTATTTCCAGTGTTCAGTGCAAGCTAAATGTTGAAGATTTCTGTCTATCCACTAATGTGCTACCATGTATGGACTGCGTGAATCACTGCAGTAGATATTAATTCAAAAGCACCAGCTTGCTAATTTTAAGAGTTTACCATTTAGTGCTGATTGATAAAGTGATTTCAAGTGTTACAAGAAAAAAATAACAAATTAATTAGTTTACTCTCTTTTGTAAAAAGTAATATTTACAGCGTAGCCTAAAGGATAGGATACAGGACTAAAGGTACACCACTCAAGATACGAATCCTACTTACTGTGTACTTGTGCCTCAGATTCCTCATTGGAACAAAATATGCCATAAAAATAACTTCTTATAGTTGGTTTACATTTTTAAGCACTTAAAATTTGCCAGCTACTTAAAATGCAAAGCATGATAAGGATTCTTTAATTGCAAAATGGTATAGTAGACACAGGATGAAGCAATATTTCCCTTTCTTTACCTGAATGCTGGACTAACGCTTTGGATTGGTTAAAGCTGATTTTGAAATCTGAATGTTTATCCAGGTTTCTTTAGTCCAGTAGCTATGAGCTCATCAAAAAAGCAACATAATAGTGAGGGAATAATACATAGAATGGGGGTGGCTGGCATGATGCCAGGATCCGAATCTTCTGTGCACCTGTTGCACCACTTTCCAGGGAATCATTTTTCTGGCATTCTTTTTTACATCTTTTAGTATCTAGAAGATTGCCAAGTGCATAGATGCCACTTGATAAATATTTGATTGATATGTGAATAATAAACAAATTATTTTACCTTTACTATTATTACTATAAAGAAAATATGGAAAACATATTTACTAAAGATCATGCCATCCCTACACCTGAAATTGGAGTTTTGAAGCTGAATATTTTAAATTTATAAACTATCTCATCAAATAACTTGGGAAATAAAGATGTAATCTTTTTTTTAAGTTTTAGCACGTTGACACATTTTGGACAATCTCCGAAGTTATAGAGAACAGACATGCTAGGTGCAACACTCAACTCGCATTAAAGAAACAAGATTAACTCTTGCACTCCTCCTTTTATAATTAAGAAATCCATCTGCTTTTTCCACAAAGTTTCCTGAAACTGTGACTGATGTTTAGTTCTTATATTATAGTTTCCATTCAGTAACACTGACTAATTAACAGGTTGATTGCTGTTTGTCTATTTTGACTTTATAGAATGAAAGTGTCTTAAGAGATGCGATAACAGCAAAAATTGTATTCAGAGAACAGGTGATTTTATCACCTGAAGATAACTCATTATTTAGGCAAAAGAATTGCTATTAAGGATGTCATATGAGATGCAGAACCTTTATGATATGTGAGAGACACTTGAATTTCAGCGTAGCATATTCCCCACTGCCTGGGAAAGTGGAAAATGTGCTCACTGCCAAGGCACACCAGAGTAACCATTCCTCTTGTAATTGTCAGGAAAATTGTATGGAATATGTTTTCTTTGGAAATGTGAGAAACACAGTCTTGACTAGTTGAAAACATTTAAGAATTCCTAAGTGCGCCCTAAAAGCATCATCACTATTTAAAAATTTTCCCTTCTGTTATATTTTTGGCATTTAAAATACATGGTAGTTCCCCAAAACACTCATTTATGAATTTATTATGAAAACAATATATGATAAATAAAGGAAAAATACAAATACTGTGGGTATGTATACAATTAAAATATATATCCTTACATTCATAATACTCTAAGTAGACACAGTTAACTTTTGTTTCAGTTTTTTATGTTTATGACTGAATACTCATATACAACATATATACATAGTTATACATGGTATGTATATGGTTATGCGTGCAAATTTCTGTACATTTTTTTTTGATTCTGTATGATTGAGTTGCCAGTATTTTTGAAGATATTTCCATTTCAGGGTGATGAATTCTGAATAATTTTCCAAGCACTGAAGTCACAAAATATATTAAGAAGCCATCTAGTAAGATAACTGCTATTTCATTTGGTATTGCAGTAAAAGTTACAAATAAATCTATCTGCATCCATCTGGGCATATTGAAAATTGTTCTGCATAAGCAATTTACAGAGTCACCTTGTTAGTAAACAGTCACAGCCTTTCGTCAACTGATGCCATTAGTATGTCACATGCCCAATCACTTGAGGGGGAAAACAGGAACTTGCACCCCAAGCTCAGGTAAGAAAGTAATGTTGGAGTTACAGTTATTATTTAATTTAAGAGTTAGGGGCAGAGTACAAATTAATCTTGGAAGCCAAGGGATAAACGACTCAGACAGAAATGTCCAAAGGTGTGAATTGAAGAGAGCATCAGGTGCAGGAGGCAGCAGGTTAGAAAGCAGTCAGTGGGTCACGTGAGGTAAAACCTTACACCTTGTCCCTAAAATACTTTCAAGAATGGGTCGCCTCTTTGCAAGTGATGGCCTAAAGATGATGCATTGCTAAATGGTGCCTGTTCTGAGCTTTTCCTAGACATTCTCCAGAGACCGTTCCTAATTCATTCCTTTTGGAGAAGAAAAAGGGATGTCTGGATTACATGTCATATATATTCCAGCGGGAATCCAGAATTACACAGTATGCTGCAGGTTTTCTCCCCCCAGGACCATTCTGGAAGCTCAAAGCAGTAATGAAATCTGCAGCGCTGATCTGACATGGGTGCTATGATGTCACATAGTCAAGCATAGCAACTTACAAATCAAAAGTGGTGGTTCTTAAAAGTTGGTGTATTGAAAACTTCATATTGTAATAGGAAATAAAACTGGGAAAGTAGTATGAATCTTCACATAGCTCTCCTTACTAGGTTAGAAACTTACTTAATTGATCACAGGTCACTGTAGAGGAAATAACTCTACTAAGGCTTTGTTCATGATTCATGTAGTTCATAAAGGTCTTAAACTAATAGTGATGTTACTATTCCTTGTTATATAATGTTCTTTTCTTCATTTACTACAGAGCTACTTATATGTATAAGATTCACAAAGATGGAAAAAGTTCAGGCCAACCAGAATTCTCTAAATCATTTTAAGCTCATTATTTAAAAATGTGACAAATTTTCTTACCATATCATGTAAATGTTTTTGTTTTTTTTTTTCAGTACTGGGGATCGAACTCAGGACCCTGCACTTGCTAGGCAAGCGCTTATTCCACTGAGCTATATCCCCAGCCCTCATGTAAGTGTATTTAAGGTATACTCAAAAGTACATCTACTTGGAAGAAGCACATGATCGGAATACAGAGCTGTTTCACAGAAATATTTACAAAGCATTTGGCCAACAGCACTCCATCTTCCCCTCCAGCTTTCTTTCTATGCTGTTGGCAACAGTCCTCAGGGGGGCCTTCCACACCCAGAGCCACACAGATTCAGTTCAGCTGGGTGTTACAGATTGACCATTAGTTAATCTACCACAGTTTAGGCACTGTGTGCAGAAATTGAACTATGAGTACTGAGTGTATTTATGATTTCAATGTCAGATTTTTCTTAGGAAAGACATTGAATAATGCTTAAAATATAGTTGTCTCATTTCCTGAAGCCCACACCTGCCATTCATGGTGGTGAGCTGAGGAAGAGCTACGCTGTTCCTCCTAGAATGGTGTAATTTCTCTTAGGGAAAACAATGAGATTTCTCAAAACAATGACTCGTTTTTAACAGTCTGCTGTAAGACGTTTCCATTATGCATGAACGAAGTGATTCATTTCTAGAAATGGCAGAGTACATGGTCTTCAACAGGCTGTCTAGCTGAACATCTAGTAAAGATGCACAATGCTACATAATTTTTGTGATTAAGAACTGAGGAACCAAGATGTGAGACAGCCGAGTAGTCAAGAGATCCATGCATCTCTAGTTCTATTTCTCAAACGAGAGTGAAAGTTGCAGTAAAGTGCTTTGGAATTGAACTTGTACTAAGCAAACTTACTGGACTAAAATAAACAAAATTGCAGCTCAGGGCTTGGCAAAGAGGGGCGTGGGCCCTGAAAATGACAAAATTGGGAGACTGTGTTCCGGTAAGGCTATGCTTTAACCCTAATGATACATAATAAATAGAATCAATTTGTGATTAATTCAATCCCTAACTGGATTAAGGAAATAACAAAAGTAAGTTTTTTTTTTCTAGAAATTAAGACTATACAGAATCCTATACTTTTTGAAGAATATTTTGTATCCCCAAGCCAGAAAGACAATAATTGCCTTAGGCATATAGGAATACAGATTGTAGTGAAATAGAAGAATGTAAAATAAACACTTAAAGGAAACAGAGCCTGAAAAATCTAAGTAATAAAATTATCCAGTATAGACATTAAAACAAATATTATTAATATGTTTAAGAGTGTAAGAGACCAAATTTTTAAAAATTGCAATGAGTATAGGAATTTATGTATACAAACAAAATTGAAATTTTAGAGAAAAATGCATAGCTAAGTTTCAGAACCCAGTGGATGGGGCTAACTATAGCACAGACGAGAACAAACGAGATTTAGTGAACTGTCAGATGGGTTAGAGAACATGTCTCATCTAAAGCACAAGTAGGTCCAAAATGATGGCGGTCTGTGAAAGCGCCGGAGCCATCGTAAACACCGGCCCAAGTCATTTGGACGTCAAGCCAAGCCCTAAACAGGCGAGCAATCAATATTTGATCTAATATTAATGATCTTTTGTATTTCTTTTGGATCTGTAGTGACTTCCTCTTTTTCATTTCTTATTGCATGAATTTGAGATCTTTCCCTTCTTTTTTTGATAAGGTTGGCTAGGGGTTTATCAATTTTATTTACTCTTTCAAAGAACCAACTTTTTGATTCACTAATTTTTTGTAGAGTTTTCTTCATCTCTATTGCGTTAAT